>VZRX01014975.1:62722-91169 GCA_013398075.1 Notiomystis cincta
TGAAAAAAAGAATTTAAAATAAAAAAAAAAAAAAAAAAAACAAAAAAAACAAAAAACCTTAAAAAATGCCTAAAGGGCTTCAAAAAACATATGACAAAAGGTAGGCCTTCTTGGTCATTACCACTTGATACTTTCAGAGCCTTTGCAATTCTTTGCACAGCTGTTTCCATAGGCCTCGGTGTTGTCCCAGGCAGCTCTACCATCTGTCTGATTTGCCCAGATTAGGAGCAGAGGCATGTTATATTTGCTTTTAGGAAGAGTGGCATCCCCAGAAAGTGTTGCAGATGGAGAGTTGCCTAACAAGAACACCAGTGTATACAATGTAGACTTGGCTGCAGGGGCAATTGCAACTCAATTTAATTTTACATTAACACAGAAACAGAGGAAATAGTAAAATTGTGCAATTAGAACTTCTTTTGGAAAAATCTCTTGACTCAACATCCAAGAGGCAATCCGGAGGGACAAAGGAGTCCAGGAAGGCTAGACGTTCTTCAAGAAGGAAATCTAAAAGGCTGTCCTCACTTGCTGAAAGCTGAGCTGTCAGGGAAGAAGACCAGCCTGGCTGAACAGAGAAATTTGACTGGAACTCAGGGAAAGAAGGAGAATGTATCACTTTTGGAAGAAGAGACAGACCACTCAGGAGGACTACAAGGATCTTGTGAGCTATGCAGGAAGAAAACCAGCAGGGCCAAAGCCCAGTCAGAACCTCACCTGGTTACTGCTGCAAAAAGAAAAAATAAAGAAATTTTTATAAATATATTAGCAACAAAAGAAAGGCTAAGGAGACTGTCCACCCTTTAATGGAAGTGTGGGGAAAAGTAGTAATGAAGGATGAGGAAAAGGCTGATGTACTTCAGGCTTTCATTGCCTCAGCCTGAGCTGGAAGACAGGAACAGGGAGCAGAATAAGGAGCCAAAATCCAAGGGCAAATGGTGATCAACCCTAGACATGCACAGGTCTGCAGGGCTGGGTGGGATCCACCCAAGGGTACCGAGGGAGGTGGCGGAAGGGCTCACAAAGCCACTTTCCCTCATTTATCAGCACTCCTGGCTTACTGGGGAGGTCCTGGTTGCCTGGAGGTCAGCAAAGTTGACACCTGTGTACAAGAAGACATGGAAGGAAGACCCAGGCAACTGCAGACCTGTCAGCCTAACCTAGGTGCCAGCAAAGGTCATGGAGCAGATCATCTTGAGTGCCATCAAAAGACACATGCAGAACAGTCAGGCAATCAAGCCCAGCTAGCATGGGTTTGGGAAAGGTAGGTACTGCTTGACTAACTTGATGTCATTCCATGGCAAAGTGATCCACTTAGTGGATGAGGGATCTGGACACACTGAGTCAATGGGTTAAGAAGAAGTGGATGCAGTACAGAAGAAAAGGCAGAGCCTTAGGAGCATATTGAGAGAGTTGTTATGCTTTGTGGGTCTGAGTTTTATTTGGGGTTGGAAATAGCTAAACAGTGAAAATGGCCACTATTACAAATGATTAATCGGACTAACATTACTATATCAGTCACACTAATATCCAACATCAGTAATTCATTTTTACATAGCTCTGAAAGCTGATTTTAAAGCATGATACAAAAGAAGTTAGTCTCAGGTTTCCCTCCAACAAATGGAGCAATCTGGATTACAATTCTAATACTGAAATCAATAACAAATTCAAATTTCATTTATAATATGGCAGAGAGTTGCCTAAGCCACCCTTCCCCATGGAAAAAGAAGACTCCCTTTGAAATCTCACAGATTTCCAGATAAATATGTGCTGCCACAAATTTATGAAAGAATTAATGTATACATAATCACTGCATGTTAAAGCTCTCTTCTGGATATCTATTAATCTAAAATCCCAAGAATTTTCAACCATAAAGAAAATCTTAACCTCCCATACAAGGGGTCATGCTGCCAGACATGACTAGCTATACAATGGGAATGAGGACAAAACTCAAATATTACATTGCTAGAAAAATTATGAAAAAAATATACCATAGTTCAGTAAGGACAGTATTCTGTCCTCTGTAGGACACATAGCACAAGCTTTTGTAACAGTTCTGTAGTTCTCTTGGATCTCATGTGTCAGAAAATATGTACATCAACCATAATGAATCTAGAGTAAACAGGATCAGCTGTGTTGGACAGGAATGGCTGTGTATGAGAAAATTCTAAGAAAGAGGAACTGTTTAGACTAGAAGAGGTCTGATAAGTTCTTGAATTAATATCTTAAGGAACTGTATTTCTTTTAGCATTCTACAAAGCAACAGAGAAAGGTGTCATTTTTCTATGCCCATATGAGTATGAAATGGTGAGTTAAAGTGAAGGGTGTTCTGATATTACAAAGACAGTTTATAACAGTGCACCAATGAAGCAATGGAATAAACTCACCATAGAGGGAATTTCTGTAGAATTTTCCATCACTGCAGAAAAGCTTGAAAAAAGGTTTTCAGTGAGGAAAAGCTTGACACATACCATGATGATATAGGTATGCATCTAGGAAAATGACCAGTGATGGAGTTAATAAGTTACCAGCAAACCTGAAGCTGAAAGTTTGCAAAATCAACAAAAATATCACTGAATCTAAGCAATCATCAGAGTTATTCTCGGGCTACCTCCAGACATTACTTGAAGATGATAGCTGACTGCTTCTAAATTGTCACTGATGTTTTTGTAGACTGAGAATCTTCTATGATTAAAAATTTATTTAGGAAGAGTACAATTAGTTAAGGTTATATTTAACACAGAAGTAAATATAATTGGTTAGAAACGATTCAACATAAATTGAAGGAGGAATGATGGCTACAGACATCTGTGGCTGTAAACACATTAGAAACCGTAAATTAAATGCCAAGTGAAGAGGCTTTATAAAACACATCTTCACAATTATAAAAGCCATGACAGAAAGCAGTGAAGATTCTGCTTATTCACAGATCCTGCAGAACTCTCTGTGTGACCTGAACTCTGATACTCTCTTCTCCAGTCTAACAATTTCCTTTTTTTTAGTTTTTTTCCTGCACTGCTTAATGCAAGAGTGCCTTAGTGGGCTTGCTATGTTCAGATTATTAATTTAAGTAAATCAGTGTACAGAGTATTGCAGCTGGCTTCCTCAGTAACCTGACCTACTTAAGACTCATCAATTGTAAAGAAGAGGGAATAGTAAATGTGGAATGAAATGAAGAGGTATCTAGAGCAAATGTCTAATTTATTGGGCATGAATGCTGTATGTGTCTGTTTCTGAAATAATGCAACACTAGCACAGCAGCTTTTATATCCACTGATGGGATATAAAGCTCTTTTTACCTGACAATATTTGCATCTATGCCTTGTCCATCCCTATTCAATAACTTACCTGATATTGTAAGCTAGATTGCTAATTAAAGGCCTTAATCAGGTGCCAGGGGAGTATCTTTGTTCATTGGTGTTCTTCTCTATCTGATAAAAATATACATATAAAAGATCCTCTGATGTATAGTTTTGTCAGAAGGAATAAAAACACTACTTTAAGAGAGTCCTGTACATTTCCAGGTCTACAGTAGATGGACTTGGATCACTTCATTTGGATTTTCTTTCTTATTAGATAAACTAAGCTCTCAGGAGCCACTTGTTATCTCTCTTTCTCAATTTAAACTGTCCATCCACATTTTGTCTTACTAACAGGAGAGACAGCTACCAAGAATATAATTTATAATGTTGTCTTTGGCTGAACCAAGGAAGATTGCTCAGTGATCCATCTGTACAATTAGTCATATGATATGAAATAAGTGATGAACATTTTAGGGAGAACAATGGTTTTAAGTCTTACACCAGGATTTTTCTATGTGGAATGCACTCACCATAAGATGCAAAAGATCAAAGCTGACAAAGGAAAAGGTATATATTCTTTTCCTACATTCAGAATCTTCTTATGGGTGAAAAAGAAACATACCTCATATATAAAGGCAAGATCTTATTTCTAGTGTATTTGCAATCTTAGCAGTCCAATGAAATTACTAATAGTGGTGGTAGTGTTGCAGGTCTAGTTATTGCAGAAAGTGAATATAGACAGTTGTGGTGGTTTTCCATGGCCTAGTTTTTGGTAGTGGGGGGGCCACAGGGGTGGCTTCTGGGAGAAGCTTCTAGAAGCTTCCACCATGTCTGGGAGACCCAATCCCTGATGGGTCTGAAGATGGACATGTTGCTGGCCAAGGCTGGGCCAGTTAGAGATGTTGGTGATGCCTCTGTGATAATATACTTAAGAAGAAAATCAAAACTAAGTGGGGCACAGTTTTTTCCCAGAGAAGGAGAGGAGGTGAGAACATATGAGGGAAAACAGCATGGCAACACCAAGGTCAGTGGAAAAGAAGAGGTGTACCAGGCGGTGGAGCTGAGATTCCTCTGCAGGCCGTGGTGAAGCCCATGGTGAAGCAGCTGTCCCTCTGCAGCCCTTGGAGGTCCATGAGGGATGCAG
Source organism: Notiomystis cincta (assembly GCA_013398075.1). Taxonomy (NCBI): domain Eukaryota; kingdom Metazoa; phylum Chordata; class Aves; order Passeriformes; family Notiomystidae; genus Notiomystis; species Notiomystis cincta. The sequence goes on from VZRX01014975.1 coordinate 67,163, forward strand.
AAATCCACCTGCAGCCCATGGGGGAGGTGCCCATGCTGGAGCAGGTGGATGCTTGGAGGAGGCTATGATCCAGTGGGAGACCTCGTGGAGAGACAGGGCCCCTGCTTCTAGGCTGGAGCAGCCTGTCCTTGGAGGACTGCACCCCATGGAAGACTGACCCGCACTGCATCAGTTTTGGGAGGACTGTGTGCTCGTGGGAAGGACTCACATTGTAGCAGTTTTGGGAGGACTGCTGCTTGTGAGATTGGAACCACGTTGGAGTACTTCACAGAGAACTGTGTCCCATGGGAATGGACCTTAGTGCGTAGCAGAGGAAGGACTTCTTTCCTGGAGGAGCGAAAGAAGAACTCAGGTGATGAACTGACCAAAATCGCCACGCCCTGTCTCCCTGTGCTGTCAGTGGGAAGGAGGAAGGGTTTGGAGGAAGAAATGCTGTTTTTAAGAGCTTATTTTACTTCTCATTATCCATCTCTGATTTTGTTAGTAATAAACTCATTTTGTACCTTTAAGGTGAACCATTTTTGCCCTTGGAGTGTTTTCTCCCAGTCTTTATCTCAACCCATGAACCCTTCATTTAAATTTTTCTCCCCTCTGCCCAGCTGTGGCAGCAGAGGTGAGTGAGCAGCTTTCATGTGTTTCTGGCATTTGGCCAGTGTCAAACCATGACAACAATAATTAACAATATCATTATTCATTAAAATTATTAAATTTTTCAATCATAATAAGTTTCATACCCACATTTAGTGTTTTCCCTTTTATTTAGTGCTATTTATATTAATAACCTGAACATAGCAAAGCCTGCCCTTCCCTGTCCTGTGTTTGCAAAGTCAAGGACACTGGTCTAAGTGGGGTTGGAAGCACTGCTTCAGTCTGTCTAAGCAGGTAAGGGGTTCCTCAAGTTGACAGCATGTCAAATCCCTTGCTGGGGATGCTGATGGCTTCTTATTCCTCAGTGTAGAGTCTGCTTAGGGTTGCTTTAAAATGTCTGGCAGCATGCTCTTACACCTTGCACTTTCCTTTTTAGTTTGTAAGCTCACATCACACAAGAATTTCCTATTTGTTATGAAATTTATGTCTTTTAAAATGCTTCCATTTTGTTCTGTTTGGTACCCTTGAAACTGGTTTTGCTCAGCTCCAAGTCTCCATTTCTTTCACAGATTATTGGAGAGTTGTTTATAGCCATGAAGTTCATGGTGCCAGCCTATCTCTCATTTCTTATAATTCCACCTCTGCTTTGCTGGTTGAATCTCTACCTTTCAAGTCTGCAGCTCTCATATCAAACACACATTTCTCTACATTGCATTGTTATGCTAAAATCAGTATCTCTATGGACCTCTACTGATTTGGGTCTACATTAAGGTTTTTTATGGGATAGGAAATTAGAGTATTTTACCATTTCAATATTACAGGACAAAGAAAAATAGTGATTGATTTAAATAAAAGGAAGAATAGTTGCTAGTTTCTGCATTTACTGCAGAAAACTTTCTCTAGTTTCAGAAATAAACCAAATCTTCAGATAAATACAGTCTATTCATGAGTATCCCAGGTAATATACTTTGATTTTTGCATATCTTGCAGAAGTTAATAGAAAGTAGAATAGCTTACTCTAATAAGTCTGTAAGCATAAATTTTGCAACTAAAAGAAATAATTATTATACTATAATTTACAAGCCAAATAAGAATTTTTTGTGAGGAAATCTATGCAAACTCATTTTTCAGTAAACTTAGTGCAGTCCATTACTGCTAACAGCTTCCTCACAGCTTTTCTGTGTACTGAATATAATCAAGAACATGTATTATGTAATCCTTAATGCCAGAGTTAAAAAAGGATGGATTTTTTTCTTCCCCTCCAGAAATATCAAAGAACAACCGCATAGACATTTTTGAACAAGAAATTTTTGTTACAGAAGAATGTTACTATAGTATCACTCATTTATCTTCTAATATAACCAGAAAAGAGAAATATTTTCTACACATCACCTGAATGTCACACCTATGAAGGAAGAAGGTGACTTTTGCACTGCATATATTTTCTACCTGTAAAAACACACCAAGCCTCACAAAAAAAGGATAAAAACATAACTTGACAAATCTGAAAGTTTACACTATATGGGTTGTAATGAATGGATTGTAATGAAAGTAATGAAAAAAAGTTAAAATTAGATAAATACAGGCCTGATCTTTATCTCAATTTGCACATAAAGCTCAGACAACACAAGCTAACTTATGTGATATATGTATAAGCCCACTGCAGGAAAAATGCAGTTAAATACAAATCACATGAAACACAAACTAATTCTTTTTTGCAATAACACTGTTATTTATATTAGCCTAATTGCTCGATTTGGGCCCTCAGCAGAGCTGAGACTGGAAAGGATTCTGGTTTATTTCCAAAAAGATTAGTATCACTGTGTTTTAAGAATTTCTTATATGCCTAATATTTCCACATGCTTTCACAGTTACCTTCACACTTCTCCATCCAAATATGCATACTCTGATGAATGTGTATTTATATTTATAAATATTCCAGCTCATGAAAGAAGGCCAGGTGGAGGCAAGTTTATAGAGAAAGGCTACGGAGATTTCCTAGAGAGTTCAAATTGATAATTAGAGAACAAACACCTATAGGAATAGGACAATGTAGGAAACCTTGTGTAAAGAGTGTAAAACAATTTATTTGTATACTTACAATGGGAAAATGAAGAAAAATCTCATCTAATAAAAGACAGCAGAGAAGCAAGAAAGAAAAGCTCCTTGAAAGCGCTATCTTCCAAAATATATTAAAAATATAACTTGATTTTTGCCTTGTTGTTTGCTTGGGAACACTGGCCTGGAAGTTATACATGTAAAAGATGTTTGACTCTGGTATTTCAAGTCTGATCATTCATATGGCTTTCTCAGTAAGTCTTGATGAAAACATGTATCCTTGAGGCAAATTCACCATTAATGCCCATTTTAGCTTGCGAAAGTGATTTCATAACATATTATGTTGCATGCCTGACTAATCCCAGGGATGAATATTCATGGTGGTTATGAGATAGACTCTTCTAAACTCTTGGAGGTCCACATTGGCATCAGGCATCCCAGATCATTTTGTTCACCTAGAAATAATCTGCTGTTATGTCTTCAAAGTAAGGTGGCTTTATTTTTATCACAATGTTCACAAATCCCTCTGTTGAAACCTAGCATTATAGCTCAGGTACAGGCATATTCAGTTTACCAAAGAACTTCTGGAAAAAGCAAAGAGTAACTGCCACTTCAGCTTGGCTGAAACCCTAAAAACCTCTGTTCTTCAGTTGGCTTGTTAACCAAAGGAGGATAAATCTATCACCTATAAAGTTTGTAGTCATACACCAGTAGTATTCATTTGGAACCTGCACTAACTGAGGATACATTAGCATAAGCAAAATGAAAAACAGTAACTGGGAGGCAAAAAATGATTAATTTGAGATTCCTTTATTAAGGACCCAGAGGAATCAGAGGTAGAAAGAGATCGTTAGATTTTGCATTCATTTCCCTCCTATATAACACTCTCTAATGAATTGTTCAGCCAAAATTTTAATGAATATCCACAACACTTTTCACATAGAAAAAAAAGTCTTTATAGAAATTTTTGGCAGAAAATGGAACTTGTGATGCTGAAAAACTGAGTATATAGAATTCAATCTAGAGTTAATTTAGGTTTATAAAGGAAATAAGAGGACTTTCTACAGCTTGATTCCTAACAACATATCTCAAGATCATCTGGGTAGCCTCACAATACATGAAGAATGAAGAAAATGTATAGAAGAAAATGTGCATGAAGAAAAATGGCTTTTGAAGTTCTGTACCTTTACAAAACTTACTGCTCTACCTGAGCTGTGAAATAGGCCCACTGTCTGCATCTGCATCTTATTGTTCCTTAAAACAAAAACCACAAAGCAGTCATACCCTAAGTGATCCAACACACCTAAGGAAGCACAGAACAGGGATACAAAGGAATGATATTATCAAATCTGTACTTTCACATAAAACATATGATGGAAAAAAATATAATAAAAACTAATATAAGGATATTCCCAAAACCATAACAAGTAGGAGACAATGGCCAACTGGCAGTCAACGGTCTATGGCAGATCCGATAAAGCCCAAACAAGATAGAAGAAATAAGTTAACCTACATAGCATCTAAGAGACCATGACAAGTGACTGGTGAGGTGGAGGAGAGAAGAGAAGAAAATAATAATATATCCTATCTTCCTCAAGGAGCAGCATAGCATCAAGAAACATCAGGAAAGCGCTAGAATTAAGCAGAAGATTTAAGTTCCTGTACAACACTTAGTTTATGGTAGCAGGCATAATTGGTACGTCTTGCAGCAGTTGATAACAAAGTCACTGTTGCTCTGGTCATGCCTAAACGTAGCACATATTTCATTGTCCACCTCCATGAAGAGCAAACTACTAAGGAGATCAAATATATTCCTTCAGCGCACCAGCTGAACTGGTGAGTAGAAGCACTATCAATATGTGAGAGTTAAGAATTAAAGATTTTGTCTTTATCTTAGCATCCTTTGGAAAAATCGTAATATGAAGAAATTTTTGCTTTCATTGTGTCCAAACCGGCACATTTCTCTTCATAGGATTAAAGATTTTGTGGAATGTTTTTAAGAATGGTTACCCATTCAAAATACATCTATTTGAATCTTTTGAATATTTTTAAATTTTAAAACAATATTGTGAATGCAAATAAAAATTATTCAAATGACAACTTTTTAAAACATTTATAACTCAAATAAAAATAATTTCTTCACATTATCAAACTAAATCTTAATTTTTAAAAAAATTCTTTTCCCACAAATCTATGCTATGCTAATTATTTAGTCAGATACCTATTGGGAAATCTGACACTTGAGAATAGTTTCAATGGTGTAAATCTGATTATCAATATAGATTTTTTAATTTTTACTTTCTTCTTCCCTTCTATGATCAATAGTTATTCTGTAATTTGTGTGCCATCATCATGTTCTCTTGATCTTTGTAGATTTTTTAATATTCTGAAAGATAAATATTCCATGTCAAATTTCCGAACATTATTTATAACTGCTAGATTTTTATTTTATTTGTTCTTTGTAGGCAACCTCAAGTTGCCAAACAAGGTTTTTCAGTTAAAAGAAAATATGTCTTGCACTCTCCTTTAGCTTAAATGGTTTGATTCTCTAAAAGAAATTTTTGCCTCTACATTTTTTCACACATATACAGCTGAAATGGATATTTAGGGTAGCAGATGTTGCAAACATGCATCTTCCATAAAAGTCACTTGATCCTTCTGTTTAAATTAATCATTTAACACATATTTCAATTCTCTGTGGCATCTTGCTGTTTTGCATCCTGTTTCTGTAGTTTTCCATTCTGCTATCATCAATCCTTTGAATAATAGCTAGCAGGAGCCATGACTGCACCAACATGTGATGCAGAACATCAAGAATTAGGCTGGAAAATGAAAGATAGTAAATAAGACTCTCAGCTAGGCTCCCTTTCCCACGAACTGTTGGACCACATCCTTTGGGGTCCTATCCAGCCTGGGATGTTGTGTGATTCTATGACTCTATAATTATCCAGTGTCTGGCATCACACCAAGCCAAGTTTCAGCTGGTGAGCTTCCACTGACTTTCACTGGAGATAATGAGGTAAAGTAAACCCTTTGGGAGTCAAAAAAGCTTCATGTGTAGAGCAACTACTAAATTCTGCTTCATGACTGGGACTCCGAAGCCTAATTTCATGCAGATAAGATTCATGGAAATCACTAATATTATTGTTATTAAGTGAGAAGAATTGATTTTACTCATGTTTAAATCCCTGATAAAGCAGATTGGTATCTATATGTAATTATATTTTCAATTTCTTCACAATTAATTTTCAGATGAATTTTGCCTGTCCACTCAAACACTCATATTTATACAATATAGTTGTCTTTGAATATGTCAATAAATATTGAAACTAAAACTGATTGGGAAAACCAAAATGATAAAGGCAATTAAGTGATTTCTTCCTTTTCAAATTTTGCTTTATTTCTACCTCCCGGCCCTCCCAATAACACTGAAGTTTAATGTAGTATATATAGAATAGCTTTTGAAAACATGTCAAAGCTTTTCAGATTTGGTTCTAATTTCAAAATAGGATTATGTTTTTACACAAGGTCTGGTAGAAGTCTCCAGCTCCAAGGAAATCAAAATCACTAGCTTACTTTAAGCAGAAGCTAGCAGAGTCTTGACCAGTTAAAGGTTTAAAGCTCTGAACAAATTAAAATAAGTGCCATCCAACTGCAGAGAGGTATTATTTAAATCACGGTTATTAGGTTCAGCTTGCTGCTGTTTTTCTGATATTTGCAACTGGTCCCTCTCTTGATAATTTAGAGTCAATAAACAAATGCATATCTGGAGGTACATCAGTTAACCTACCTGACTAGGAAAACATTTATTACCCTTAATCTGTTTTCTTCCTACATAAAGATGAACAAATGCCTTGAGTGAGATCATACTGCAATATTTCTCCTTTTTTTCTTGTCACAGAAACTGCCAATTTACTACAGTGAGTTTGCAATTTAGCTAGAAATTGCTCCCTTTCTCTGCCCTCCCCCCTCACCAAATTAATGTTGGTCACATCAGTCAAGATTATTTTTATTGGTTGGAATTAAGGCAGTAGCAGGTTAAAGAGCTTAAAAGGGACAAAAATAGAAAAGACTCTGGTGGTTGAAAAATGCTCTTTTCAATTTGGAGCTTAGCACTTGGAGGGTTTTAACATGAGAAAACCCTCATACTAGAGGGTTGCAACATAACAGCTGTCTCAGAGCTCTGTTACTGTGCTTTTCAGAGAAAACAGTAATAACTGTTATGCAAATAACCTAGGATAATATGATTTTGAAAGCTCTTTACACCCCAAAATATGAAAATAATTCCAAAATTGATTTACTAGTGTTATTTAATGTCATTAAAATCCATACATCTGCCTAGTTTTATAATAGTTACTTTTCAGAAAAGAAAACACTTTACAATTGGACTTGGTTTTAGTCTTTTAAAAATATTTTTCTATATATGTAATAGTCTCTTGAAATTCATATTTATCTGGCATAGTCTTATAAGACATGGTTGCTCTATTTTTTGCTGGTCTGTATTCACTATATTGGCTACAATCTTGCCAATGGAGGAAGTAAATTTCAGTGCTTTAGGCTAGCAATTTTTATCTGATCTATGCTAGAAGTTGCCTAGGCCGAAACTATGTTAAGGTGCTATAAGATTAAATAAGTAGACTAAGCAGTCATCAAGAGGTGACAGAAAAAATCTCATGCTTGGCAGTACAGATACGTTGAGCCATCACCCATTTTAGTTCAGAGTGCTAGGACATGTAGAGCAGGAATAAATCTCTCAGAGAGCACACGTGAAGATTGGATGTGACAATCTTTCTCTTATGTAATTTTTAACATCAGAGCTAGATCACTTGGTAATAAAATTCTTTAATGAAACTAAGTAGAACTGAATGAAAAAGGTAAATGGATAGAACCTAATGCATAGACATGCATATCAGACCTGGTTCCTCAAATTAAATATGGTGTAAATCTCACATTTTTTAAGAGACGAGCCATGAATGCTGAGACATCAGAAATTCTTCACTGCATTCTTCTTTTATCAAAACATACTTTCATTCTTAATAAGTTAATTAGTATACAAAAATATTCTTACAAAAATTGAGATTGAGCAAAAGATGATTGTGGGTTTGTTTACATGACACTGAGCCTGCTGGCAACCGGTGAGGTACCCTTCTCAAAGGGAAAAGGATATTTGGTCAGGAGTTCACAAGTCTCATTGAGAGAGCTGTAAACTAGATTTGAAGGAGGAAGAGGATAGAAAGAAGATCACTAGAGATAAATCCATTTGTAATATGCCACTGTTTGAGGGACAGCATGCAAGCTTCAGTCTGCTGTCTCAGTAGATGTAGGCAGTGGAGATCTGTGTAGCAGCAAGGGTGTAGGAGTTACTCATGTTAGAAACTACAGACACAGCGGACAATTGTCATGAAGGAATCAGAACTCCTTCACCAAAAAAGGTGCCAGGACTGATAACCAAGCTGAAGACCATCTACTCCATGTATATACCATGGGCAGCAAACAAGAGGAGCTAAAAGCTGTGGTGCAACAGAAAATATATGCATAATTTCCTTCATGGAGATGTGGTGGTACTCCTTGCATAGCTAAAAGGCTGCAGTGGATGGGTTTAAACTTTTCAGAAGGGATTGGGAAGGAAGGGGAGGTGGTGGAGTAGACCTATATGTTAGTGAGGGCCTAATTTTCTGGAGATTGATGGTGGTATTTATTGGTAAAAATCAGGGATAAGACTAACAGGGCAAATATCCTGGTGTGTTATAGACCACTTAACTATGAAGAAGTGGTAGATGAAATATTCCATAAGCAGCTGGGAGAAGACTCATATTTGCAACTTGCCAGATGTCTACTGGAAAAACAACATGGCAGAAAAGAAATGGTTCCATGAGATTCCTAAAGTGTGGGAGATAACTTCTTGACATAGCTGATAAGGGAGCCCAGATTAGGAGCAGGGGCATGTTATATTTGCTTTGTAGGAAGAGTGGCATCCCCAGAAAGTGTTGCAGATGGAGAGTTGCCTAACAAGAACACCAGTGTATACAATGTAGACTTGGCTGCAGGGGCAATTGCAACTCAATTTAAACAGAGGAAATAGTAAAATTGTGCAATTAGAACTTCTTTTGGAAAAATCTCTTGACTCAACATCCAAGAGGCAATCCGGAGGGACAAAGGAGTCCAGGAAGGCTAGACATTCTTCAAGAAGGAAATCTAAAAGGCTGTCCTCACTTGCTGAAAGCTGAGCTGTCAGGGAAGAAGACCAGCCTGACTGAACAGAGAAATTTGACTGGAACTCAGGGAAAGAAGGAGAATGTATCACTTTTGGAAGAAGAGACAGGCCACTCAGGAGGACTACAAGGATCTTGTGAGCTATGCAGGAAGAAAACCAGCAGGGCCAAAGCCCAGTCAGAACCTCACCTGGTTACTGCTGCAAAAAGAAAAAATAAAGAAATTTTTATAAATATATTAGCAACAAAAGAAAGGCTAAGGAGACTGTTCACCCTTTAATGGAAGTGTGGGGAAAAGTAGTAATGAAGGATGAGGAAAAGGCTGATGTACTTCAGGCTTTCATTGCCTCAGCCTGAGCTGGAAGAAAGGAACAGGGAGCAGAATAAGGAGCCAAAATCCAAGGGCAAATGGTGATCAACCCTAGACATGCACAGGTCTGCAGGGCTGGGTGGGATCCACCCAAGGGTACCGAGGGAGGTGGCGGAAGGGCTCACAAAGCCACTTTCCCTCATTTATCAGCACTCCTGGCTTACTGGGGAGGTCCTGGTTGCCTGGAGGTCAGCAAAGTTGACACCTGTGTACAAGAAGACATGGAAGGAAGACCCAGGCAACTGCAGACCTGTCAACCTGGAAAAAAGGGGGCTTAAGGGAAACCTGATTTCTCTCTGCTTCACTGCCTGAAAGCAAATGGAAGAAAGGTAGCATTCAGCCTCATCTCCCAGGTAAAAAGTGATGAGACAAGAGGAAATGGCCTCCGTTGCAGCAGAGGAGGTTTAGATAAAATCTTAGGGAACATTATTTCTCTTGAGGGGTGTTCAGGCATTGGAACAGGCTGCCTAGAGAAATAGTGAAATTTTCATCCCTAGAAATATGTTAAAATATGTGGATGTGATACTTGGGGACATAGTTTAGTGCCAGTTTAGTTGGTACTCGGTTAACTGTTGGACTTGATGATATGAAAGGTAATTACAACCATAATGATGCTATGATTCTATGACTATGATGTGTTTTGAGATAATGGTTTCAGTAGCAATTTAAGATTCCTTAAATGTTTAAAATAATTACACTAGAATATCTTTATAATTTTTCCCTCAAAGTCCTAAGACAGATATATATTTTTCATATTATTTATATAGTTATACATATATTTCTATTCTTTGTATGTCACATAATGATGATAAGTATCATCAGTCTTAATATAATTCTCCTTGATGTTGTAAGAGCCAAAAAGCCTCAAAAAATGCTTTGTCATTGTGTCTGAGTTTTCTTTGCTCTTCTGGGCTTAAACTGGATAGCAACAGATGTGAACAAAACAACAAACCATAGGTTCAATATCTGATTCAGAGAAGAGTGAGCAAAGTTGTTTTCTACTGCAAATATCTTGCCCTAACTTGTGATTGTAATAGCTTATGATAAATAAAGCTCTTTTAAAAAAAGAATTTTCGAGCCAAATCCAATGTCTCTTGCTTACTGCAGCCCCAAGCCCCAATACCTCAGTCCCTTGTTCCCAATCTCTCTCACACTTTTCTCACCACCATCTAGTTCTACAGAAATGTTTACCCATCCCTCACTTCCACATCACTCTTATCAGCATATTCTGTACTTGCTTCCATGTTAACTGAAATGATTTTTTCAGTGTGTTACTGCTCAATACTGAGAAGAAAATAATCTAGTATTTCACAAATGTGTAAGCACAGAATTAGTAATTATGTAGAAACATGCTTTTTACAAAACATGGGACATTTCCCCATCCCATAAATAAATATCCAACCCAGTACATAAATTTCACCCAGAAGATGTTCCTTTTCCAATATATATTGCACTTCAATCAATCAAATAGTATTGTCTCCACACAAGATTTTGGGCCCCACCAGAAAGAAAAACCTAAATATCCATAACAAGGTGAGTCTAAAAAGAAGTTTCTTAATATTAAACAGATCATCATGAAAAGGTATTTCACTTTTTGCTTTGGCTAATTGGCCAACAGCTGATAGAGATTGCAGTTGTCTCCTTTTAGAAGCTAGGTGAGGACACCTGTCTCTTCCACAACTTGGAAATTATTGTTATAGATTTTGTAACAGGATCAAAGTCTTAAAAAGACCATGAGAGGTAATACAGTATTGGATTCTTATCTGTTCAGTGTATTTCTCTTCTTACTCTTTCATTTGTCTGTTTTTAGCATCACCGAAATCAATGTATTCCTCAGAATCATCATACATACTGGAACTTCTTGATTATAAGGAGGGAAGGAGGGAAGAGGTTAATACTTCTTGTTGAAGTTAGTCAACTTGCTTCTGAGAAGGTTGTCTTTCTAAAAAATTGTCATATCTAATCTAATATTGCCCCCTATCCACTAGTTTTGATCCATTTTTTTCCTAGCCCACATAATCAATAGACTTGAATCATGAATGAATTCTAGATATCTTTTGCCCTCTATAACCTTTGAAATTTGAAAAATATGTTGAGAAGAGCAGAGGTTATTTCAGATATTGATTTATTTATGACAATATCATGTCTAGTTATCTCTGTAGACTTCCCCCTGCATCCAGTTCACAGAAAATAGCTCTATTTCAGTGAAATGTGTTTTGATACAACAGCCTTCTGATAAGTCTTGTTCTTTTTGAGAGCTTCCTGTCTTTCTTATTTGTATGTTAAAGACGAAGAAAACTTATTGAAGTGGAAATAATCCTGAACATCTGATTATGTGCAACATACTTTGAAATTATACACAGAAATATTTAAGCTACAATAACAACTCTTCACTAGTTAATAATTATGTTTGATTACCCAGCCCCTATGAGGATTGCTCAGAGACTTCATTCTCCACCATTAAGGTATTTTAACCAGAATCCTAATGAAGCTTGATGTAAATTAGATAAGAAAGTTCTTTTGCAATGTTGTTAGTTTGTGTCATTAGGTGAGACAGCAGAATGGCATTAAATGGGAGCAAAGAAGCAAAAATAGCACAAGGAAAAAAAATTAAGACAGTGACAAGAAGAGACAAGCCTTTCCCAACGAGTTTTAAAATATCAATGTCATGTTTAACCAAACAGCACTCAAAGGCAAATCAAACTCTCTTGCAAGTATTGTCTAATGCTTTTCTCAAATTTCCTTGTTAATGACTATTAGCCTGTATCAATCATTCTGTGAAATGCAGTTGCTGAACATGAAATGAATTTTTTTTTACTGCAACAGATATTAGAAAGAGCACATGCTAGAAATAGAAATATGGAAATTTCAATCATATTTGCCACCAATGGACACAAGTGAACATATTGAGAGAGCTAAATTTCTTATAATAATTCTTCTGTAGTTGATAACTGGCTTATGCCACAGCATAAATTAATGATTCATTAATATGAATCAGTGTTAGAATAATAAATTAAAAGGAAAATCAGTAAACTTAAAGATTGCTTATGCAGAGACAGTCTTGCAGACTTTCTCAGGGCCATATGTGTACAGTTCAAAAGCACAAGTATTTGTGTAAAGGATAAAAAAAGAAATATAAGTTTGATATTACTGGAAACAGGGAGTGTGGTGCTCCCTATAGCCAGCTATATATCTCTTTCATTCAATAAATCATTTCAGGAGGTTCTGGGACAGCTTGCTTTAAGTAGGATTACCCATATTTATACTTGTTGATAACCTGGTTCTGCTGGCTCTGAGCCTGTTTTAAAGACTTTCACATGTGGTTACTTACAGAAAGCTCATACTCATCTACAGAAACAGCACATTTCTGGCTCTCACCACCACCATTATTACTGTGCCACCAATTTCCAAGGCGCTCTCAGATGTCTTGAGATGTATTAAATGAAAAGGGACTGTAACACTGTAAAGTCTAACAGGTCTGACCAGAGCAGATTAAGTAAAACCCCTTAGAGAAAAGAAAGATCTACTGTGTAATTAAAACAGCGTGGTGGTCTTATCAGAAGCATAAAAGGAATGTCAGTGACTCTCTTACAATCAGTTTTTCTCTCTAGGCCCTAAACATTTTATACTGAAAGACAGAATCACCATCTTTATTTTACAGACTAAGGCATAAAGAAATTACTTTTTCAAAATCAGCCAGTAGATGAATGGTGCAGCCAAGATTTTGAGGATCACAATCCTTGGTTCAGAGTGATCCCAAAGTACATTCAGTGAAGAGCAGCTATGGACAGAAGTGGAAAGAAAGGAGACAGACATATCCATCAATATGCATTCATATGTATTTCCTACTCCTACATGCGTTCCATCCATAATCTTTATGAAGTTTGCTTCCTACCAACACCTTAAATATACTTGTTCATACCTTCTGGCAGTGGAAACAGACAATTTCCAAGATATACCATTCAGGATTGTCACATGAAAAAATCTCTCCGAAATTAATTCTGAAACTGAGATGACTTAATTTAGTTTGCTGAAAAATACTGTCACAACTCAAGACTACTGAAAGTAGTATTTTCTATCACATATTTTACTTTTTGGTACTCACTACATTTTGGACACTACCAGAGGGAAGATTATTCTAAGTGCAAAGACAAAAAGAAGCTGTAGGACAATTCTTTTTCCATGCCTGTGAGATTTCCTCCTGTTTCTCCTACTAGAACAAGAAGAAATAACAAGAAGTCACTTGATTGTCTCTTCCAAAACATTTATATATAAGGAAGGAATAATGGCAATAGTTGTCCACAGAGAAGAAAACAATTTGGTGTCATTACTATATCCCAAGGGGTCAGATTCTAGCATGTATTATTCAAATTATCTCATCTTATTTGGTGCTATCTACCAAAACAAGGGAATGTTTGAAGATAATATTTTTTTAAAAAAAAATATACATCCATGGAAAAAGACCCTTTTTTCACCTTTAAAAATTCCCCATCTTCCTCAAAAAGGAACAATAAAATCTTCATATTGGTAGGAAAACTCATGCATTTTTATGCTCATTGGTAAAAATCTTACTGGAGATTTCTCTATCACAAGTTTGATTTCAGCAACCTGTAAAATCCTAAGTCAAACAATTCCATATATGTAGTTAAAAAATAATATTACTAATGATAAAAACCCCACCACAAATGGAAAACCCAACTAACCACACAAATACCTACACTCCTACCAGCATCCCATTTGCACACTTTCTGTTGCACATTAATCATGCTCCCTGCCTGAACTGTGTACAGTTAAGACAGCATCTCCTAGTGTAAAGCGGATCAAATCCTCTTAAAGTTGCATATGGCCCTTTAATCTAAGTGCGCAGTACAGAGGACTTAGTTCTAGTGCTCACCCTCATGAATCAACTCAAACTCTGTAACTGACCTCATATGGCATCTGTCAGAAACGAAAAGCAACAGCACCCAGCTGTTCACTTTATTAAAACAAAATTGCATAAATAAAATATAAAGCTATAAATGTAAGTCTAATATTTTGGTAACTCAATGCTACTCAGTGGTAAAAATTAAACTGTTATTTTTTCTATGGTTTTAATGCCTTCTGAACAAAACTTATCCAGTTCCAATTCCTGCCCCCAAGATTTTCTGCTGTGTTTTCTCATTCTGTAATAAGATTATGTCATGGCACAGAGGATTCTATTTTACCCTAAAATAGAGCCCTTTTCTCAGGGTGAAAGAGCATGAGACAAAGGAATTATTTATTAGTCAATGTTGTTGAGATGTAAAAAAAGTAATTCATCACTGAGAAAAGCATTCAGCAAGCTCTTTACCAGTGATTAGAAAAGGGATTTCAGCTTTTTATAGCATTTCTTAAAAGTTGCTTCTTACCAGGAATAGTTGTTGTCTTCATTTATTACCTGAAGCACTAGTCAAAAAAGGAATTATATGTGTCTACAATTCTTGTCCTGCTACTGGGTAACTCACCCTTAGAAGGAGTCTTCATAGTTTCAGCAAGTAGTCAGATATTTCCCCCTGTAAATAATGACAGTAGAAAACATCAACAAAATTTAAACTTTGAAGCATTAGGAGAGAAGACTATATCACAAGAAAAGAAAATATTAGGGGTAACATAGAGAGGAGTGTAAAGATTATACTTAGGGAAAAGAAAATGTAGAATCATAGAATATGCTGATGGAAGGCAACCATCAGGATCATCAAGTCCAACTTCTGGCTCTGCACAGGACACCCCCAGAGTCAAACTGTGTGCCTGAGAGCATTGTCCAAAAGCTTCCTGAACTCTGTCAGGCTTGGTGCTGTGACCATTTTCCTGGGGATCCTGTTCCAGTGCCCAACCACACTCTGGGTGTGTTTTTTCCTGATATCTATGCAAAACTTCCCCCAACTCATGATAACAGATGATCATACTGCTGAGGGAAGCCTGGGCCTTTCCCTGTGATGACTGCACCTGACTGCTTCTGGCTGCAAAGGAATTAGGTACCTCCACTGGTAGCCAGACAGATCCACAGAAGGCAGCCGTGTATTTCAGACACTAGAAGAGAAAGAACCATGTTGTACAGACAATCTGGTGGTAAAACAAGAAAAATAAGGGACTAGAGATGTGAATTCATGAAGAGAAAGCTGCTAGTAAAAGGGCAGGAGGGAGGTCACTGCTGCCTAAGGTCAGACACTAAGAGGGCAAGAAAAATGATATAGCAGGAAGCCAATTAAAAGGAACTGAGGTTTTAAAAGAGAAGAAGGAAAATTAACAATGCCCTGAATGACAATTAAGAAGAAGAGTAAGAATAATATGCCAAGCCTACAAAGTTGACTTTGAAAGGTAAATGGGGTTAAGAGGCCAGTAGTAAGACTGAGGAAAGACAGGCAGAAAAGCCCTTGACAAGAAGTATCAGAGCAAGTTCTATCCTTAAAAAATATATCTAGAACTCATTATTCCCTCTTCAGTATACAAAAAAATCATAAATTCCTACTTCTATCCACAGGTCTCTCTGAAACCACTGGCAAAGTGTGCCATTTTTTATTAGTCCATATAGAGTATTTCTATTAGCTTGTGAGAAACACTTTGTATTGAATTCAAGTAGTAAAAATTTTTTGATTCAGTTTAAGGTGCCAAGTCTTCTGAAGAATCATGAAGAAAGAGATGATTGGCAACATGTAATGGAGAAGGTATAGAGTGTTGGATTGCTTTTTTGCATTGTAAAAAATTGTATACAACAAAATTAATAGGCAAATGAATATGTATCTTACAATACATTAAAAGTACATGAACACAATTGTAGAGAGAAATGTTTTTGAAGACTATAAAGTCTCTGTTAACATTATGACAATGCATATCATATTTTTGTATAACATTTCCTGCCAATGTATTGATCAGAATGGGTTCCCTGACACTTTGGAGACTGCTGGAATATCTTTTCACATTTAAAAGGTGGTGTCCCATTTTTTTTATATATATGTAAATGTAAACACTTAATTTTTGCTAATAAGCTGCTGCTAGGGGAAAGTACAACATGATAAAATATTTGCTTTACATATTGCAATTTACACATTCCTATAGCAAAAGCATCTTTGCAAGTAATTTCTGACATTATATACAAGTTTTTATACTTTTTTTGATTGTCCCATGGGCAAGTATCAAACTAAATTAGTAATAAAATATGTGGAATAAACATCGATTATTTCTCTGGATTTGGATAAAATTAAACATGGAAACAAATTTACTTGTAACTAAATTAGGAATGTTTTAGTTGTGAAATCCCCCCAAAATCATGTAGATAAATTGGTGTAATTAGTTTAATTCCATTTACCTGTCCTGTTTTGGTATAATTTAAAAACAATTCTATAGCTAACAAAATACAAAATATTCAGTTATACTTTCATTTTCCAATGAATTTGCAAAGGAATAGAGACGCTGTGAAGACAGAGATACCAACAGAGTGGTTTCCATAGCAACAGGAAGAAGGAATGTGTTGACAATTTCCATACCTTCACCAAATTACTGGTGGTTCAACATGGTACATAGATAAGAAATCTATTGCACTTCAAAAATAGAATAATTTAAACTGTAGCTGATATTTCTTACCCGCCATATTTTCTTTCTCAAATCTTTAACAGAACATTTTTTTTTGAGAAAGGTTCAATGTCTGGTTGAAGATGCTTCAAGGGGCAAAATATTTCAGAAATATTCTGGATTATTTGCCTAAACTTCCAACTTGGTGCTCAAAAGTTATGGAATCACCATATATTTCTTACTGAGGTTCTTCATGGCAAAATGCAGACAGATCCGAAGACACTTCACTTTGGCCATAATGGAGACCAAATGCATTAATTGCACAGAGCACGATGCCAAGATTGAAAAATAAAGTATTGTTCCAATATCAAATGTATTTGCTTGGCCTCTGTGACTCTTGAAGATAATCCCATAATTTTTAAATCAGAGCTGGCTTGCAAGACACCAGACTTGAGTGAGAAAGTTTTCTTACAAAGAAAATAATTTTGCATTTCTAAGGATCTTTTTGAGTCATTACAGTGAATTTTCTCCACTCTTTATATGTGTAACTGCAAAGGGGAAAGCACTTTCTTCTATATCCATCTATTAATTTATATTGTTGATCCATATCCATCTATTAATTTATATTGTTACCATCACTGTTTCATGGGATGACTCACAACATCTCTGGGATCTAGAGAAGTCTTAACCTAAAGAATCTACAGAATCTACATAAAGTGGGTATAGAAACAAAAGTACTGATCAGAATCAGCCATCTACTGTCAAACAGTTTCAGCATTTTGTTCTAGGAATACATAAAACTGACCTGTTGTATCTGCCATGCACTCATGTACGCTACTGAATCTAAATGTGACAAGTAAATTCCTTACAGCAGTATCATCTTTTGGAAAAACTTCTGCTAATCACTCAAGAATCTTTCCCTGAAATCCTGACCATCTGAACCCAAATTAAAATGAGCTTGAATTCAGTAAAAACAAATAAGGTTTTCCTATTAATTAATTAATTTAATCTTGTCTACTTGCTGTTATAAAAAAGTTCATTTAAATTATCACAGATATAAAAGGGAGAAAGGGTGATGAAGAAAGATTGTTCCAAAATGTGACATCATAGTTGTAAAGGTCACAGAATAAGCTTCTGTCTCCCTCCATGGGCTAGACACTCCAATCTGAATTTGCTCCACCTAGGCTCTGGCACTTAAATCAGGAATATTCCTTAATTTCTTATGCATTTAGTGGTAAGATGTGATATTCTGGTAATTTACATTTTAGATGGGCTGAATAATTTTCTGGAGAAGTCTTTCACTCCAAACCACAAGCAGTCTGAGAATCTGACTCATGCAGGTATATAAATTCAATAGCTTCCTCCCCCATTTCAGGCCTTTCCAAACCTCCACAGAGCTAGAAATTATGTACCTCACACCATTTATGTAACTAGTAACTGATTAATTGTTTGTGTTTCTATAGAAGGGCAGAAGAGAAAGTAATACAAGAGACAGGAGACGAGAGAACAATTTCTGTGTTGGAATCCTAATTTAGGTCTGGAATATGTTACTTTCAAATTGGAAGCTGGTGGCATTCAAGGCAGTTATCCCATCAACATATTATGTGCTCTGATTTTGACAGCAATGCAGTGATGGCATTGCATTGCAGGGCTGGTCTCAGACAGAATGACAGATGGCACCTCTATTGCATAGTGATGTCCCCAAAGAGATTTAAAAAAAAATAAAGAGTAGTTTCAAAGATAGTGTTAAAGAAAAAAAATGTGATTATTATTCATAACATTTAGACAATGTAAAGCTGCAGCCAATAGCAGTCAATATTCACTGGAGCTCAATCTCTACCCCTGAAATCCCTGAGCAACACCTTCATTTTATAATTGAATAACTGTGAGGAGCACCAGTATCAATGTAGAAAATATGTGATTGAATAAGACCAACAAATGGAGGTGTTTGCTCAACCCCTTCTTATCTCCTAAGAATCTGAGCTGGCTGAAAGGCTTTTAAAATTTGTAGGAGCACTGTGAAGTATCTGACTCTAGAATTTCACTCAAAAAAATATGGAGTATCTCTATTTTATCTGAATAAATCCATGTATGGCAATTTGATAAATAAGATAAGAAAGATCCACTGAGACCCAACATCATATTCAACCATTACTTATTGGTAGAGTTGAAAAAAGCAATATGAAGCTCTTGTAAGGGATCATATATTCAAATACATAAGACTAAGCATTCTGTCTGCAATATCATAGTACAAATCTGTGGTGAAATATTCAGTTCTAATGAATTCTACTGAATCCAACTTTTCTGATTTTTTTGGCAAAAATTTAGAGGACTAATAAATTTCTTATATGGAAAATATTTTCCAAATTTAACTATTTCCTATGATACTGAGCTGTTCCACTATAATATGTAGCACCAAATCAACCAAATGCAGATAGGTAGAGCAGTCCAAGGCTTTGCCACACTTTTGAGTGAAAAGAGCTAGCTGGTTATCTGTGGGCAGTTCTGTGAGTATAAATATGCCATGAATTACTTTTTTTTTCACATCTCAACAACAGTATAATTCCTTTGTCTGATGAATACATTTTTAGCATTTTTGCTGAAGAAAATTCTCACCAGTATGAATTAAAGAATCACAATTCAGTCTCTAAAAAGTAAGTCAATTTTTCAGTACTTTCATTAATTTTTAAATTGTGAGAAAAGAAGGTCTAAAAGCAACATATATCAGGAAAAGTAAAGTTGAAGTAAAATCTTTCCACTTTTTCAGCATTTAAGATTCAATAATCTTGGTAGTTTAAGCTATATATTTCCTAAATAACCAACAGGACTTTGACCAAGAATAAAACAATATTCTCATGTCAGCATCTAGCCAACAGACCTTTAAAGGGTTGGTATCTTTCACCTTTAATATTGCTCCTCTAAGTCTTTAGGAAAAAAAGCAAAATGTAAGGAAAAATAATGGAAACATATATCTAAAAATTATTCTTAATTTTTGGGGGGAATTTTAAGAAATGCTTAATTAAACCTCACTGGTGCAGTGTATCTACTTCTTTACAAACCATCCATTCCTCTGTACACGCACGACTCTCCAGAATGAAATTGTCCCACTTTGTTCACTCATCTAAATGAGATCTCTTAATTAGAAATAGAGCTTGCTTTGATTCCCTTGACAACTAGCAGTAAGAAATATGCCCCCCAGCTGATATTGGATTTTGTTATTAAAAAACTCCTCAAATTTAAAAATACTTATCACAACCCTGTCTAATATAATTTTCGCAATTGTAAAGTAGCACTGATAAATTAAGCTAGTTCAAAGCAACTTCAAAGCATATAATCTGGATTTTATGGACAAAATCCTTCTGTCTTCCAGAGCCACAGGTAATGTTCAATGAATGCAGTTTATACCCTACTCAGTAATGAAATGGAAAATTAGAAAAACTGGAGAACAGTTGCAGCAAGTTTTCAAATGAGGCACCAGGGAAGGAATTCTAATTCAAAGCAGTCTTTTTCATTGATTAAGGAAATTAAGAACATAAGAATCCACCTTAACTCGTTCTTAATTTCACCTCCTTTTTATCTTATCCTTATAAAACCTCACAAACACATCAACTGAATTCTCTAAGATGCTTTAGCATCCCAATAGTCATTCAGTGGTTTTGAAGTCGTCGCAGTTGAAAGTAATAATAATCTAATTAAAATATGTTTTCCTCAGGACATTATCAAGGTCCCATCTTAAAACTGAAGGACACCCCAAGAGTCTGAAGGAGCTCAACAGTACGTAGCAGTGAGTACTTAATTAGATACTCACAGGAATGATGCTATAAATGTATCCCTGTGGTTCCACAATTAGTTTTGATCTACAAGAATAAATAAAACCATAAAAATCCCATTGCTTCATCTTAAGAATGTCCTACATCTCATTGTATTTGAAAATATTCATACTGAAAAAACAGAATGCTGGAAAAGCATCAGAAAATGTAACTGGGCTATATTCCTAGATTACTTAAGTATTCCCTGCTGAACTGGCTATGAAGATTTGATTACATTGAACCTTAACAGATGGGTTCCACAAGCCACTTGAAATCCAGTAAAAGATAATAGGATATATGTCAGAGGAAGTGGATGGATGGATGGATGGATGGATGGATGGATGGATGGATGGATGGATGGATGGATGGATGGATGGATGGATGGATGGATGGATGGATGGACGGACGGACGGACTGATAGGCCCTGTGTGTGTGTATGCCTTTCCCATAATCCCAATAGGAGATGTTTCACTCAGAGCCTCAAACTCATCTTTTCCCTAGGTTGAATATATTTTTAGGCCATGATGATGATTTTCTTCCCATCAACTAAACTGAAAACATAGTCAATATACAAAGTGATGTGTGGAGCTATACAAATGAAGTATCACGTGCATATTGCTTTAATTCATAAGCTCTTGACATTACTATTTAATTCAGTGTACATGTAAATTAAAGGTACAAAAAGGGTTCCTGAAGCAGACCACAGTTGACATCAAAAGAATCAGAGAAAATCAACTTATTTTCCCAGACCACCTCATACCACAATCACTGACCTGAGAAACAACCAGGAAGATGTACATAATTGTGAGTAGTTACTGGGGTTTGGTGCAGGGAGTAAAGACAGGAAGTTTATATGATATAATAAGTGCTGAAGATAAAAACTAAAATGCTGTGAAAAATCAGTAGCGGTCAAAAGACAGATTTTTTGTTTATGAACTTTGCAAAAGCAGGAGCAACAAAGACCAGAGGAGATGTTGTTCCTTTAAGTCTTTTCAGATTTTACTGAAGTACCAAGAACACTCCTTATTCACACACTGTGTAACCTCAAAACAGTCAGCGATGAACTGCTGCAGTCAATTTAAAACTACTGTGGACACAGTGGTGCTAGTTTTGATTAATATTAAAGAGTTTCTGGATATTTTCTCTATTTGGAAAGGATGCAAAGCAGAGTCATTCTTTTCCATTTCAGTTTAAAGAAATGCTGACTGGCTGAGAAAGTATTTTTTTTAAAAATAGTTGTCCTGGGTTGCATTGTATTCTATCACCATCTTCATGAGCTATTGAACCAGGTGGGGTGGTGTTCCTTGTCTCCTCCCTCTGGACTATCTTCTGTTAATGGGCCGACTATTGAAACCAGGTGGGGCAGGGTTCTTTATCTCTCCCATGACCCATCCTCCCTTTAGGGGATATCTTCTGTTAATGGGCCATCGAGTTTCACACATTATCCCATTGTGAGATGCTCCGCCCAGGGGGAGGGACCAAGCATTCCATCGTGGATATAAGCTGAACTTTCAAACACCATGAGGAGCCCTTGCCTGCTGGATTCCCAGAGGAGAAGAGCTACTGCTGGATCTTCAGGTGGAGACCAGACCTTGTCTTCAGGATCACCATTTTCAACAAGACCACTTTCGTCTGGACTGGTACCAACACCCTGACTGACAGGGTGCCAGGTTGTATTCTGACTCTGTCAGTGGTTTCTTTTTCATACTATTTCGTTTATTTATTTATTTTTCTATTAAATTGTATTTCTGACTTAGAGTATCTCAGTGGTTTGTTTTCAAACCAGCACAATAGTATAAAGCCTTCTTCCCTTCATCCCCCTCTCCAAAATACTACAAAAGAGAATAGTGAAATACTCAAAAGACAAATGTTGAAAAAATGCTTTTTAAGACATCCTCATTGAGTTCAACAAAGATTTTTCTCTTTTAAAATTTGGACAATGACTCTACATTGAAAAAGAAGAAATTATTATTAATTAAGATATACTATTTAAAGTCAAACATAGATGAAATGGCCACTCATACTTCTTGCTTTTAAGGCCCACAGAAGCATTTTATTCCTGTATTTTTTCTGGGCTATGAACTTCCTTGTACTGCAGGTTGCATGATGAAAATACATAACTGCTAATTTTGCAACAAAGCTGCATGTATAGTTCTAAAAGAAGCATGAAAACTGTCCCTGTGGGATGTGACAGGTGATGGGCCTGCTGTATTTGTTTGCACAGTGTATTGTAATTGTAAAATATCATTATTCAAAAGAATAGGGCAGAACAAAAGTGAGAAGATAGATCTGTCTTTCTCAGTGGTATTTCAATAGAGTGGGAAAAAAATCACATAGAGAAACAGATGGCACTTTCTCAAAGCATGTACTTATGTGGGAGAAGCTTCTACACAGCAGACTGGGGCAGGCAGAAATGAGGACAATGGCACACAGAGTTCATCCAGGATGAGTGCAGCCTGCAACTTTTCTGAGAGGAACAGAACTTGGGTCTGTGAATGGACAGATGTCTGAAGCCCCCACGCGTGTTTGCCTCTGGTGACATGGAGCCCCACTCCATTACATCACCGCAAGCTTGGTGGAACAGGCAGGAGCACATGTGCCAAGTTACTGTCACTGTCACAGCTCTCTGCATGTCTCCTCCATGCACAGTGAGGCCACATTATGTTGACCTAAATACCAGCCATATTAATCTGATCTTTAGAATAATTTTGAAGCTACACTTCTCTTGCCATATCGTTGCAACAGCTTTTACAATTGAAGCATCCCAAAGCCCTTGAGAAATTTGCCAGGCAAGAAAGAAAAACAACCTCCACAATGTATCCTTCCTGTCACTGGTACCATGGCATGTACTGAAGGCATGGTATCTAACTGTTACCATGACCTTCCCCCATTTGTTACTCTGCTGCTACAAGGCATATGTAAACACTCAATAAACAAAGGAAAAGAACAACTTAAATATATGTCTGACCATGTACATATACACATTCTCTTTAGCATAGTCTCCATTTTCCATACACAGCATGACTCATTTAACTAGGTGTTAGGAATGGATGTGGGGGTTTAGATCAGTCCCTGCCTTTGCCCAGGCCTCAGGCAGCAGGCAGCAGCTTTATTGAGGCTGCCAGCACCCCAAAACCCACTTTCCTTCGTAAGTTCTTTAATAATGGCTGATTCGGTCTATTATAGAATGAATTATTTATTCAATAGACAGGAAACAAACAGACATAAGGCTTAAAACAAACTATATACTACACAGGAATAAAGACACTACTAGTAGGAATATATAGCGTGAAATTAAAGATACAGCTCGAGGTAAAGGTACCATTAATGTTACAGCTAGCAAAGAAATAATATAATTTAGGAGTCAATGTATCTTACCATCCAATTGCTGATGGGGCACACATTGAGATCCTTTCCCTCAATTCCCAGGAAAGTAACCACGG
>VZRX01014980.1:8991-26171 GCA_013398075.1 Notiomystis cincta
GGCTTCCCCGCGAGCAGCGCGAAGAGGCGCAGCCGCTCCTCCTGGATGAAGCGGTCGCTGTGCAGGCGGTGCCAGTCCACGAGCTGCAGGGTCAGCAGGTCCCGCACGGGCTGGCTCCCGGCCAGCTGCGACAGCAGCAGGGCCAGCCGGTGGTCACCTGCAGGGACACGCTGTGAGCCGGGCACGGGGCTGAACAGCCCGGCTTCGGGCACACCTTGGAGCCACAGAAGGCTTTGGGTTGGAGGGATCCTAAAACTCATCCTGTTCCAGCCCCTGCCAGGGGCAGGGACACCGCCCGCTACCCCAGGCTGCTCCAAGCCCCATCCTCTGGGGGATGGAACACTTCTAGGGATGGGGAGGCCACAACTGCAATATTTCTTATGAAATAAACTACTCCATAAACACCTGGGCAAATGAGAGCAGGAGGAGACAGAGGAACAGGTAGGGCCTCCCAAAGGAGGAAAATGAAGTTTAATGTGAGCTGGTGTAACAGACAGGAACAAAACCTCCCATAAGGCTCTGAAAATTTTTAACCCAAAAGTAAAATGTAAAAAAAGTAAAAAAGTCTGAATAGAAGCTCAATTAAAAAGAACATTCATTAAAAATTCAAAGGAGTGACTATGAAAACTCCCAGTTCCAAATGCAATCCAGCAGCACATCCTAACTGGGGGTAGTTGACAGAGCCAGAGTGAAGGGGACCAGGGGTTCCAGCACACAGCTCCTACCCAGTCTTCAAGGCCAGGTTGGACATGGAGGCTTGGAGCAACCAAGGATAGTGGAAGGAGTCCCTGCCTATGGCAGAGGACTGGATGATCTCTGAAGTCCCTTCCAACCCTGCCCATTCCATGGTTTTATGGTCAATGACAAGGGGACACTCCACATGCAGAGCAGCCAGTGACTATGAATGAGCTCTCTAAGTTTAAACTCTATTTGTGCATCTCCTTTCTCCTCTACACAAAACCTGAGATTTAGGAACCTTACAGAATGACAGAATTCCCTCTGAGTGGGAAGGGATGACCCAGTCCCAGCCCTGTCCCTGCCCAGCCCCCCCAACAATCCCAGCCTGTCCATCCCTGGCAGCGCTGTCCAAACGCTCCTGCAGCTCTGGCAGCCTCGGGGCCGTGCCCATTCCCTGGGAGCCTGGGCAGTGCCCGACAGGCTGGGGTGCTTACCTGCCTGCTGTGCCAGCCTGCAGGCCTCGCCAATCCTCTTCCCCGTGAGGCAGCTGAAGACAGCCTCCACGTGGCTGCCGTGCCGGCACAGGGACACCTCCTCCTCGATGCGCCCGGCCGCCGTCTCCGACAGCCACCGCGAGAAGGCCCTGCGGCGCTCCAGCGCCAGCACGTACTCGCTCGGCTCCTCCAGGCTGGCCTCCAGCTCCTTCAGCTTGCCCCAAATGGCCTCACATAACGTCCAGGCCAAGCACCAGTGCTTCACAACGGCTGTGGGGACACACACCCAGCATCAGGGGCGGAAGCACAGAACTCAGAGGGGCTCATGTGAGGATAACCCTGGAGGGTTCACTATCCCCACCCTGGAGCGTTCACTATCCCCACTGTGTTTGGAAGGGGCTGCCCAGGGAGGTCTGGAGTGCCCATCCCTGGAGGTGTCCAGGGAATTGCTGGAGGTGGCACTGAGTGCTCTGGGCTGGGGACAAGGTGGGCATCGGGCACAGCTGGGACTGCAGGGGCTGGGAGGGCTTTTCCCACCTAAACCATCCTGTGAAAACAATCATTCTATACTCACTCTCTGCCAGACTGGGATCTTCAGATGCTTTCCTGGCCCAGTCAGCATAGTCATGGATAGCAGAGACTCCAGGGTTGGGGGCCAGGAGAGGACAGGGCTCATCCATATGGACAGTGCTGTGCTTCAGCT
This sequence comes from Notiomystis cincta, assembly GCA_013398075.1. NCBI lineage: Eukaryota > Metazoa > Chordata > Aves > Passeriformes > Notiomystidae > Notiomystis > Notiomystis cincta. The sequence goes on from VZRX01014980.1 coordinate 10,867, forward strand.
TTATCTCCAGAGGGGTGAGATACAGCTCCTTTTCTCTGTCCATCTTCCATTGTTCCAAGCTCAACTTTTCCACATGAACCTTGAAAGGGGATTCTGTGAGTCTGGAGGAAAAGAGAAGATAGACCAGGTAGCAAATGTTCTGCAGGTTCTCCATGCAAGTGGCGCAGCTCATCCTGCAGCTTTGTCCTAATTAACACAATGACAGTAAAATATGACCCAAGGCATGAAGATCCTGGTAAGAGTCTGGGATTTGGAGCCAGGCTTTGGGACCCTGAACAGCCTGGTAGTGGAAGGTATCCCTGCCCACAGCAGGGGGGTGGAACATGATAGTCTTTAAGGTCCTTCCCAACCCAAACCTTCTGTGATTTGGCAAATAAACTGTGCCCCACTGAGCTCTCCAAAGGCAGCAAGCACACGTTCCTTCCCCTCATCTCATTCCTCAGCATTTCACATATGCTGGAGAATATCCAGACAAGTTTTTTGGAGCACTTAAATGGTGTGACTGGGCTATATTCCAGTCAAGGTCAGGTATGGAGACCCTAGAGGCTCAGGTGCCACTGGATGCACAGGCAGAACTGATGGTGTCTGGGAACTGAGAAGCTGAACAAGAACTTCCTCAGATAGGACAGATGTGCTCAGGGAGAACCAAGAGACTGGAAGCTTTCTGGACAACAACTCTGAACTTTCTCTTCAAGCTCGTGCTGGGTGACAGTGCTATTTCTTTGGTAAAAAAACCCCAAACCAATCCTCTTACTATGCTATTCCAGGATTTGACAGAGATATTTTTGTGGAGAAAGGGGCCCATCTCCATGAAGGAGCTCTCCATGGCTAACACCATCTTGCACGTCAGAAGAACAGTGACCTGTAACCAGGATCCTGTCAGCCACGAAGAGTGAGCCGGTCACACCCACCCTGGAGGAAACCCCTACTCACGATTTGGGAGCAACGGGAGCTGGCAGGAATCCATATTCCACGGGCTCCAGCTGGGGATCTTCCACTTCACTCGAGCCACTCAGCTGATCTCCGCAATTGACCAGCGTCCAGTTGGGTCCCCAGCCAACTCGGAAGGAGCGGCCCATGAAGAGTCCCATGTCCATCAGGAGCTTGCCCTTCCCATAGGTGATGGACCTCTCCAGAGGGACGAGCCCGCGCTGCCGGCGCACCCCGACCGTCTTCACCTGCACCTCGGGCACGGCCGGCGGCACGGAGAAGGCCGAGGCCAGCGGAGACACTGCCGACCACAGGGCAGCGGCGGGGGCACTGCCCAAAGTCCTGGGGCCCTTGGCATCTGCCACGGCACCGCCCGGCGCCGGGAAAAGGACACTGGCAAACTTGGACTGCAGCAGCCCAGCAACTGGCGGGGACAAGCAGGGAGAACGTGTCAGTGGAAGGGCACCTGTACTGCAGGGACATCGCTCCTCTGGAAGGGATTTCAGGAATTCCCAGAGCAGCCAGCAGCAAACGTTTGGATGGTGTGACAGGAACATGGAGCTGAGTGTGACTGTCTGCTGGTGCTGAGTCCCACTGACCCTCCAGCACTGCCCAAAGGAACACACGGGGTGTTCCCAGGAACAGCAAAGGCACAGCCCCACCCCAAACTGGGCCGTTCCCAAAGGAATCCCTAATTTGATGTTGGAATTAGGACATCAGAACACAAGTGGGGTGTCAGACATGGATCAGCAGGGCTCACACTGGCCCCACACACACCTCAGGTCTGTCCCTGTCAATCACGTGGGCTTTCAACTGATTAACAGATCTGAATTAATGGGTTTCTTCAATCAGGGAGCACCTTCCTGCTTGTTCACAGAGGTATTCCTCAATATCCCTATGGAAAGCACCACCTGGTGAGTGCACTGGGTGTCAGGGGCAAGGTCTGGGCAGTGGGGGAATCTGGGAGGGGCTGCCCTGTGTGGGCACAGCTGGTGCCCACAGCAGACCCACCACAGGCCACCTCCAAACCAAGCTGCAAAGTTGGTGCCTCTGGGAGATCTTAAAGGGCAAAAAAACTCACACAGGCAGGAAAACAAAACCAAAAAGAAAAAATGTGAAAAGAGCAATGCAAGCATCAGAGGAAGAGGTGAGGAGGTGCTCCAGGCACTGGAGCACTCAGACTCCTCAGGGCAGGACTCATGCTGGAGCAGGGAATGAACAGAGGAGGAAGGAGTGGCACCAAGGACAGAACTGCTGCAGACCCCAGGATTTTGCCCATTCATGTTGAAATTCAACTTCCTTCACACAACCTGTGATTTCTCAGCATACCTGAGTGTTTTTTCTGTCCTTGTGATTTTGAAATGGGAAGCCTTGGGGAGCAGATCTCTTGGGAAGTGTCCATCTTTACAGGTTGCTTCCCAGGATAATCCAGGATCAAATCCAGATCGTCATCATCATCAGCAAGCAAGGAAGCTTTCATGATCTGAGGATGTGGGAAGCCAAGCCAGAACATCAGCAATCCCTCCCACAGCAGCAGCTCGCTAAACTCATCAAAATAGCTCTTCCCACCCAAAAAACCCTCCTACGTGCAGCACATGACCAAACAGCAGAGCCACGGTGGAGGCACAGCTCAGGCTTGTCACCTGATGGATGAGGTTTTACTACTACTTGTTAAACCAGTGCACAGGACTTTCTGGGCATGGGGGTGACATCCCAAAATAATCCCCATTTCTTAGATCTGAGCTCTGTCTGCTGTTTGTCAGCTTCAGGAGTAACTTCTGGTCTATTTGTTATTATAGGTAGAAGCCCAAAAGTGTTCCAGGTTCTGTCCTTCCACAAAAATTACAAAGGCCTGGAGGGATCTGACACAGGGAATGGCTTCCCACTGACACAGGGCAGGGGCAGATGGGATATTGAGAGGAAACTCTTCCCTGTGAGGGGGGGAGGCCCTGGCACAGGGTGCCCAGAGAAGCTGTGGCTGCCCTTGGATCCCTGAAGTGCCCAAGGCCAGGTTGGACACTTGGGGCTGGATCAGCCTGGGACAGTGGAAAGTGTCCCTGACCCAGGCAGGGGTGGGACTGGGTGGGCTTTATGGTTTTTCCCAACCCAAATCTTCTGAAATACTGTGAAATAAACGCATCAACACCAAGCCCCAGATCAAGACCAGTTATCCCAAAACGTTTTTCTCCACCAAGGGAGAAGGGGCCCAAGGCAGCTGCTGTGGTATTGGTTCAGCTTATCCCAGTGCCCACAGTCCCGAGTTCTGAAATCAGAGGTCTGGCTCTAAGGTGTTTCATGTCAGCACTGAGCCTTCCCCCCGAACAGAGGTGTGGTGTGGGAGCTCAGTCCCGCTCCATGGGATGCACGATCATTCTGAGCTGGTGTGCACAGCCCTGGGGAGGCAAAGCCACCCTCGGGAAGTGCTGCTCTCCCTGCTGCAGAGGAGGGCGGGCGGGCACTGACCTGCAGGACGTAGGGGTTGATGCCCTGGGTGGACGCGATGTGAGTGGATGCCGGCACTGCCTCCTGCTCCTCCGCCAGGGCGTCCTCGGCCAAGGGCTCCTGGGCCGCCTCCTGGGTGATGTCGGCCATGTCACTGTCCAGCTCCACCACCCTGCCCAGCTGCTCCAGCTCCGGGGGCTGCGGAGACAGAGGCCAGGTCACACCCAGAGCCCCGCGCTGCCGCGCTGTCCCGAGGCTGCACACCACGGGCAGGGACCAGGGACGGACACACTGAACCTTCAGGGCGTGCCACGCCAGGGAAGGAGCGGTCCCAGAGCAGCGGTGCCCTCCTGGAGTTTTCCCAGTTCTGCCATTCAGTTTGGGACACTTCTTCAGCTTTCCAGTTCTCACGTGCCCAGCGAAAGGAGAGCTCGGTGGGTTCTGCCTCCCTCTCCCCTCCCAAAGCCATCCCATGTGGTACAAACTCCAATCACGGAGCCCACAGGCCACAAAGAACTGCTTTTTACTTAGTTACTGTGAGGGTGCAGAGGCCCTGGCACAGGCTGCCCAGAGAAGCTGTGGCTGCTCCTACAAGAGTCCAAAGCCAGGTTGGACACTGGGACTTGGAGCACCCTGGGATAGAGGAAGGTGTCCCTACCCTTGGCAGAGGGTGGGACTGATGGGCTTTTAGGTCCTTCCAACCCAAACCCTCCCAGGATTCCATGGCCAGCTCTGCTCACTGCCATGGGCTGTACTTTTGCCAGCTCGCTCTGTGGGACCTGAGCTCCCAGCTACTGGTTTGGCCCCAGTTTAACACCCCAGGATTCAGCTTCTCATCCTGTGAAAGCCTCCTGCTTCCAGCTGCCCAGAAAAACACAGTACAGACTGCTGAAGTGATGCAAAAACAGGAGTGAGGAAACCTAGGCAGGGAGTGTCCTGGGAACCCTGCTCAGGAATTAAGGAGCACATTCACAAGGCTGTGCTTAGCTCTGTAGCATCAGCCAGGATGGGGCGGAGGTTCTCAGCTGAAGCAGATAAAATCACCCAGGGGTCTGTAAGGACAGGACTGAGGGGCAGACACAGATTCTGAGCCTGGCCCCACATGTGGAACAGATTTACAAGTCAAAGTATGGTTACAAACACACAAGTTTCACTGCTCCTTCATTGGGCTTTAATGCAGCAGGTTCCTTTGCAACATTAATAAACTAATCAATATTTAAATTAGTGAGGGAAGACAAAACAAACGCCAAGCCTAGATACTAAATGCTTCTTACAGCCAAATAATGGTATTATCAGATGTGTTCTAGACCAAGAGTTTGGAAAGTTTTAAGCCATGCTATGATGTTTCTTAGAGTTTTGGGAAACTAAATGATGTTTTTACTAATTTTAGAAATTAAATCCTAAATTAATGTTATGCACATCAGAGAGGTTAATGAACCTGAAGGGGTTTTGGCTAAGTACACTGGAATGTGTAAGAATGTTTAAAAATATCAGATATTTCCAGTATTCCTGAGTGCTTAAAACCTCAGCTCTGGTTCCCCAGTCTGCACATGAAGCAGGAAGGGGAAGGGGAGCTGAAGTGATGCTGTTGGGCAGCCACGTGTGCAGCTCAAAATGCAAATAATTAAGGATCTACTCCAGCAGAGGCATGAGTGGGATGAATGAGTGGGTGTTAATTAGCCCAGGAGCTGGGAGAGCTGCAGCAGCAGCTGGCCACTACTCTGGGATTCTCCATGCAGAATCCAGGAGAGCTGGCAGGCCCCAGCCTGCCCCAGTAGCAGGATGTTCTGTCCAGGGAGCAGAGGGTGCTTCTGGAATTGCTGTACAGGGATCAGGGTCCTGACAGCCCCTCTCACCTGCCTGGAGAGCTCTGTTCCCTGCCACACAAATCAGCAGCAGAGACTCACACTGGACACCAGGGGGAAGTTCCTCTATGTTAGAAACACACAGCTACTGAGGTTGGAAAAGCCTGTGAGCCCACCAAGTCCCACTGCTCCCCAGCACTGCCAGGGCCACCACTGACCATGTCCCCAGGTGCCACATCCACAGGGCTGTGGGATCCCTCCAGGGACATGACTTCACTGCTGCCTTGGGCAGCTGTGCCAGGACTCGACAGCCCTTTCCAAGAAGAAATTTTCCCAATATCCAACCTAAACCTGCCCTAGCACAACTTGAGGCTACTTCCTGCTCCACCCTCCTGTCAGGGAGTTGTGCAGAGCCACAGGGTCCCCCCTGAGCCCCCTTTTCTCCAGGCTGAGCCCCTTTCCCAGCCCTGGACATGCTCCAGCCCCTCAAGGTCTCTCTTGCCCAGAACTGGACACAACCCTCGAGGTGTCACACAGTGCTCAGCACAGGGGGACAATCCCTGCCCTGGGTCTGTGGCCACACCATGGCTGGGACAGCCCACGGGCCATTGGTCTCTTGCCCACCTGGGCTCCTGGTATTCCCAGTGAATTAGATCAAACACTGCCTGTGGATCAAACACCACTGTGTAAGATGGGCCCAGCACTGAGGATGTTTTGCAAAGGTTTAAAGCAGTCACATCCAACACAAATATGTTTACAAAGCCAGCATATAGCCAGCCTTACAAAAAGTATTATTTTAATAAAAATAGAGCACATTCTTAAAATAGAAAGCAGACAGTCTTGCACACTAATGGTGGTAAAGGCAATGAGTGCACAGCATCACTGTCCTGGCAGGCAGCACACGGCGTTGGCATTATGGGCGTGCATTTAATAGTCACAAAAACAAGGGTTCTTCCAGAAGAGGTGCAAATCTGCCAAACTCAGACTAGAATTCAAACAAGAAACAAGGGTTGAAAGCCTCCCACCCCATCCTCAGTCTGAAACGTCAAGTGTCTCAAAGGAAAACAACACGCAGCCACTCAGCCAGAGTTCAGAAGAGTTTCTGTAAGGCTTCACTCTCCAGATTCCAGGTTAGTCCAACCACCCCTTCCCAGGCACCAGCTACTCTCCAAATTCCAGGTCATCAACCCCCTTTAGTCACTGTTCTCCTTCTACCTGAGCCAGGGGCGCTGGTTTGCCATTCAGGGCCATCTGCTGGGGCGGCAGGTGCCCTGGGGGTGGCACAGGTGTGGTCTTTAACTTCTTGGTGTCCACTTTTGAAGGATGATCTTCCTCTTCCTCATCTGAATCCTGCAAGCCGTACTTGGAAAAGTGGGTTACCTGTGTTAAGGAGAAGGACAAACATGTCACAGCTTGGAAGTGAAATTTCTGGAGAGCCTGAACACTGGGCAGGTGTAACTGTGCCCTTTACAGGTGTCCAAACACATGCAGCTCTTGGGACACCTGCAACAAATTCAGCCTCTCTACAGACCAAAACCACCTGCTCTAGGCAGGTCTGGGGCCACAGGTTTCACTACCGGACTGCAGACTGGTTTGGACTGGGAGGGACCTTAAAGCTTATTCACTCCACGGGCAGGAGCACCTTCCATTAGCCCAGGTTGCTCCAAGCCCCGTCCGACGCCACCTGGAACACTGCGGCAACGAGGACCAGAGCCAAGGGACTCAGAGAGCTGTCCCAGGTTAGCAACCACTCGGACGACACAGGGCCAGGGGACTGCAGCCCTCACGCCTCACCTTGAAGACCCAGGAGCCGGTCTCGGGGCGGTACTCCTTGAAGCGGGCGCCCTGCTTGCGGGACGTGGCCTCCAGCCGGCCCTCGTAGTTCATCTCCGCCAGGCGCTCGGGGCTCTTGATCAGGCAGCGCGAGGTTTTGTCCGTGGGCCACACCCCGTCCAGCGTGACCTCGGCTCGCCTGGAAAGGCACACACAGGCTCAGAGACAAGGGCTGAGGCACACACGGATGGGGAACGGGGCAGGGGGACTCTTGTTGGCTCCTAAACCCAAGCTGTGGCTCAGAAGTTTGCAGGTAACTCATTAACGCTGCAAACTGAATGCACCATTGGGATTTGTCTCTTGGCTGCTGCCTGCAAACACAGCAGACTGTCAGGATTTAGAAACTGTCCTTATCTAACACTTACCTATTCAAGCCTTCCCCAATGGGGGGTTTTCTTTCGTCGTCAGGGTAAACAATAACTTCCTTTCTCCGGATATGTACGATCTCATCCAGGTTTAAGTTTGTTAGATTTATTTCTCCTTCGAAGTAAATTGATCCATAACCTGCAAAACAACCCAAAAGGTCACAAACTGTCTGTGAAAAGTTGTGTGCCAAAGAACCCATGTTCCTGCTGTGCTCCTCCCATCCCCACTCAGCCTCGTCCTGTCTCCTGAGCAAAATGACACCTCCTTCCTCCTGAGAAAACCCTGAAGGAACATTATCAACTGTGACACTGATATTGAAAGGCTGGGAGAGCTGGGGGGGCTCAACTGGAGAAGGCTCCAGGGAGAGCTCCGAGCCCCTGCCAGGGCCTGAAGGGCTCCAGGAGAGCTGGAGAGGGACTGGGGACAAGGGCTGCAGGGACAGGACACAGGGAATGGCTTCCAGTGCCAGAGGGCAGGGCTGGCTGGGATATTGGGAAGGAATTGTTCCCTGGCAGGGTGGGCAGGCCCTGGCACAGGGTGCCCAGAGCAGATCCACTGCCCTGGATCCCTGGCAGTGCCCAAGGCCAGATTGGAGACTGGGGGTTGGATCAGCCTGGGATGGTGGAAGGTGTCCCTGTCCATGGAATGAGATGAGCTTTAATGCCCCTCCCAAACCAAACCAGGCTGTGATACTGGGATTTATTTTATCCTAAAGCCCTACAGAACTTTGATGCAAGCAGCTCCCAAAGCAAGGGCACTGGTTACAACCAGACTGAGGGTTTGGAGCTCAGGTTCCATAGGTTTAAGACCCCGGACGAGAGGGAAGCCTCTGGGAGGCCGGGGGCCTCACCCCTGCGGCCGATGGTGAAGTCTGTCACGATACATTCCTTCCTGTCGTTGGTCAGCCGGGCCAGCTCCTCCAGGGACGGGATGGTGTAGTAGCCAGCTCGTGTCAGCACAATCCCTGCAACACAACATTCCCTCAGAACGGGGCTGGCACCAATGCATCAACATCCCCAGACTGTCAACCCCTTTCCTCTGCCAGCCTGAACAGCTGGAAGCCTCAGAGGAACTGAGAATCAGTGCACCCAAAGCCAAGAGACACCAGAACACCTTCATTCCACAGCCTCCAGGGCACACTTAAGCCAACTGCTCTGGCAGCTTCTTCCAGCCCAGGCATCTGCCAGAGAGCAGCAGGTGTGCAAACAGGAGGGGAAGAAGGTGTGCAGGGAGAAGAAAAATTGCAAACGCATCAACACTTGAAGGAAACACTCCCCCAGCTTTAGTAGCCTGGGGCCTCAGGCACTGCTGACCAAGCTGCAGCTTCTTCTACATTTAACAGGCTCCAATTCTTCTTCATCTATTAATTTGTGTATGATCTTTCTATTTCCCAAAAGCATTCTGCATCTCCAACATGTCTAGAGACATTTCTTTTCCACAGGTCACCTGCCAGTTTCATTACATGCCACATAAGTATTTTCTGGAAGGATTAACAAATCTTTTCCCTTTATCATCTCAAGTTTAAAAAACTCCAACATATGTGATATAAAATTCAGGGATAAAATTTAAATGCTTGTTGACTCAGCAGATAAAACTTCTACACTAGGTAAGAAAAGCAAGATTTGTGTTCTGCTGAAAGCAGGAGGGCAAAAAGCAAAAGCTGAGGGTGTCAAAGAGCAGAAAACTTGCAGGAAACGCCGCCCCCGCCAGCCTCACCTGCAGGGTGCAGCTGTTGCCCGACTTCAGCCTCCTTGTCCCACTCTTCCTGCAGGGAATCCTCCTGGAAGGAGGCGTCCTCGCTGCTGCCCTCCAGCCCGTTGCGCAGGGCCGCGCGCATGTTCAGCGCCACGATGGTGTCGTCCACGCTCGAGTGCGCCTTGGGCCCGCTGCCCTCCAGGCTCTGCGGGATGGGCTTGGCAATGGGGTTGGTGTAGAACCTGGTCACCTCGTGCGCCTCCTCCTCCTCCTCCTGCTCCCCGTCCTGCCGGTGGTTCTCCTCGGCAGGCACCGACAGGAAGAACCTGTGCACAGCACGGATGGAATTATTTACTCCGAGGGACTCACACCGGCACTGCCGTGCGGGGCCAGGAGATGGACTGGGACGACCCCTGCGGGTCCCTCCCCGTTCAGGAGACTCTTCTGATTTGATGATGAAAATCCTGCTCTTTCCACACAAAGAGCAAACAGGACCACACAAACAGCAGAGTCAGTGATTATTCCCCTTCTGTCTGCCTCCTGCCTGACCTCCTCCAGCACTGAGGCTCCCACTGCAGCAGGGGCAGTGGTGACACTGGGACAGTCCCCACTATGCTGGGGACTAAAGCACGAGTCCTGTGCAGAGCTGAGTGGAACAGGGAGCTCAGGCTGGAGAGGAGACCCAAAAGGGGGTGTAACAGCAACCCCACAGCTCCAAACCTCTGCCCACAGGGCCAGAGTGACCTCACTCCCACAGCAGCTCTTATTTTAGTAGCTTTCAATAAAATCAGAGTGGTGAACTGGGCAGGAGGTTTTTAGCAGACTCTGATTAATAGAAAACCAAGGCAAAAATCAGAGTTCGACTGAAATACGGCCACACGTTTTTTAGATGTTGGAATTCTGGCTCTTGGGGGGGAAGATGTAGCCTTAGAGGTTCCTGATCGTTATCTGTACAAAATACATATATAGAAAATAGAAATATGAGACATGAGGATCAGTGGAGCTCCCTTGCAACTCCCACATCACTGAGGACTGATCAGGAGAGGTTCTTCTCCCCTCAGAGTCGGGTTTAGCACTTGTCCCAAGGAATGTCCTGGTTCCTTGCTACAGGGAAGGAAGAGAGACTCATCCAGAACCTAAATCCCTGCTCTCTGACCTGGCTTCTGGGTGGGGTGACCTGGCAGTGCCCACACAGGAAGAACACATGGTTAGTCCAGGAGGAAATGAATCTCCCAGCAGGTCAACTGCTTTCAATGAACAGTGAAGCGACATCCCTGAAAAGAAGTCGCTGCTGCACAGCAGTAATTTAGGGACAGGCAGGACCAGTCTGCACTCCTGAGGACAAAGCCCTGCAGGGTGACTCACTCACCTGTCCCCGTTCTCCGGGTACTCCGATGGCGACGCCAGGTCCTCGTTCTCTCGGCTCACCGGGGAGAACAGGTTGCTGCTGCTGAGGTTCTTCAGAACCAGCTTCTTGATGCTCTTCCTAAGGACAAAACACCCCATGGAAGGGACGTCTGGATCTCTCCACTGCATAAGTATTTTGTACTTAGTTCAGATGCTCCAGGGACCAGCTCTAAGACCTGTTCCCACACCCAACACATATCAAGTCTCCTGTAAGAGATCCTAGAATTTTTGGGGAACTCCATTCAAGGCTCTGGTTTATGTAGAGGTGTAAAAAGCACAAGCCAGTGAAAGGCTCAAAGCTGAAGCTGAGCAAACCACAGTGTTCTGTTTCCCAAATCAGCTTTTCTAGATGCACAGAAGGTCTGGCCCACAGGTGCAGGTTCATTTTACTGCAGGGTTATTTCAGCCTTTTCTTTGGTTTTACTCCAAACCTTTCCAAAGCCCTTTTCTATTTGATTGCCACTGATGCACCTAAAACCCAAAGCTTCACTTAGCCAGACTCACGATTTAATTCTCACAGAAACATGTGTGGATCTGAAATAGAACCAGGGCTGGGATAAAACCACCAGAAATCTGCCTCCATACTAAGGGCATGAGCAAACCTGATGACAGTTCAGGGGCAGGACGTATTACCCTGTGCAAGCTTCCCTTGTAAGAATTCCTAAATGACTTCATAGGAGCTTTGCTCTCATCATGGGCTGACCTCATGGTACAGCTTATTTGGCCTGAAGAGTTTAAGCTGAACCTTTTTACCTCCTCTACAGAAGTCATACAAACAACTTGATATTGTTCTTCCTATGTGAACCAGGGCACAAAATCATGGGATTGAGGGTAATATGCAGGAGTTTCCAGAAGATTCTCACACAGAGACAAAAGAGAAGCTCACTTTGGCATGAAGGCTCCATTGGACAGGGAGGGTTCATCATCATCCAGCCCATCGAAGAGCTGGGACTTGGCCGAGCCCGCCGACTGCAGGGCCTTGGGCCGCACTCTGGTCGCGGGGCGTGGGGTCAGCTTGTAGTGGGTGGGGGTTGTCAAGGCCTTCTGGGCTGCTGGGTTGGTCGGCTTCAGCCTCTGGAACAGAAGGATGGACAGTTGAACTCTCAGGACACGTGGACAGAGCTCTAGGGTGCTCTGGCCCAGGGCCTTAAAAGGCAAAGAGGGTGGTAAGTGAAGGGGAAGCAGTAACTGCACCCAGGTTAGAGGGTTCCAAGCACAGCCCCATCCATCAGCCTCGAGCCATGTGCCCTCCTCCCCAGGCTCCAGCTGCCAGGCAGGACTCACTTCCAGCCCCTGGAATCTGCCTGGGGGCAGCAGCCATTTAGAACCTCCCCTAACACTTCAAAAACCGGGTAGTATTTGTTTTATCATCTTTTGAACAAAGCAATAGGAAAAGGTTTATCAGAGACTCTCAGAGATGTCCTAAGCAAAGCACTACAATTATTCCCAATCAGCAGCAGTGAGCACAGGAACTCCACAGCCAAGGCTGTGATGAGGCAAAAGCAGGAAATGATGGAATGGTCTGGGCTGGAAAGGATTTAAAGATCATGCAGTTCCGACCCCCTGCCACAGGCAGGGAACTTTGCACTGGAACAAAACTGAGCACTTTGTGTCCTGGAGGGTAAAAAGCCACTGCACCACTGGGAGAGCACAGAGGGCAACTTAGTTGGCTGCTCACTGTGCTTTTAAGTGAAGACTGAATACAGACAAAGTGATTTCAACTGCCACCCATCAAATGAGCCCAGCGTTGATGTGCACTTACTTCTTCCTTCTTCTTTGGGTCTGACATGGGGTTTCTGAAGAGTGGGGAGTCTCCAAAGGGTGAGTAGGTCAGGCTGTTGAGGTGCTGCTGGAGGACAGCTTGCTGGGCTGCAGAGGCATTGGGGTCTGTCAGAGCTACAAAAGGAGCAGCACTTTAGTTTTAGAGCTTTGGGAACAGAACCGGGGCAGGCAGAAACACAGCAGCTCTCAGAGCATCTCCTTCCTCCATATTCACTGAGTTCTCATGGCTGAAAAGCTGAGGGCACAGAGAGCTACAGAGCAGTGGAAAGAGCCTGGCCTGCCAGAATAGTCAACTAATCCAGCTGGCTTCTGAAAGGGTGTGCAGAGAAAACATTTCATGCACAATTTTGACATTCCTGCCACCACAACCAAACACACAGGTCTAGAGTCCCCTCTACAATGGATCCTAAACCTTGCCTCTCCATCTTAAAGCATCTCATTTTAATTCCTGTTAAAATGCTCACAGTTCACACTACGAAACATTCAAGCCACCAAAAGCAGCTTAATTCTAATTCCAAGAAAACTAGGGTGAATGTGGGCATTCCCAAAGAACAACAGCTGACTGTTAGGGTCTGCAGGAAGCCAGGAGGAGAGCTGGGGAAAACTGCATCTTACGTTTGTCCCAGTGGCACAGCATTCCTGTTCATGAAGGCCCTCTAGGCCTCTCCTATCTGGAAGTACTGAAAAAGCCAACGCTGCACTTCCCTTACTTTTTTTTGTGCACATCTATTCTTGCTGCCCCAAATTCCCTGATGGGGAATGTTACTAATCTTGAGGACAAATCTCTAAAATAGGTGCAATTATTGGACATGTAAAGCAACTTGGAATTCCTTTAAAAACATACATATAACTAGAAAAAAAGATATTATTAACACAGTCTGCACTGTGACTGAGAACAGAAGTGGCCTCGAGATGTTCTGTCATTCCAAACCCTTTGGGAGAGGTGTACTCCTGTGTTCAGGCAGCATGCAGCAGGCTCATGGACACTCACCTACAGCAGGCTGAGGGGCCCCAAAGCCCAGGGTAGCTGTGGAGGTGTTGAATCCTGGGGCTCCGAATGCTCCTGTTCCCAGCGTTCCCCCCAGCTTTGGCTGGGTGTTCCCAAACAAGGACGTCTGTCCTGCCCCCAGAGCTGTGACAGGAGAGGGCACTGTCATTTACTACAGGACTGTGACAAGTTTACAGGCACAACAAAGCGTCAATTCCTTATTAAACTCAGGAAACACACTCCGTGCCCATGGGTGCTGCAGACACTCAGGTGTGAGTGGCTCTGAGCACAGAGACCTCACCAGTGCCACCAGTGCTGCCCAGTTTCCAGTCAGGTCAGCTGGCACTGTGCTAAGAAGCTCCCCTTGGAGCTGCCCTGAGCCACCCTGGCTTGGAGCTAAAACCTCCCCAGCCTTTGCTAGCTCAGCTACAGGCAATGCCCAGGCTGGAGCAGCACTGCAGCCCGAGGGCCCAAGCTGCCAAGAGCTGAGCTGGGAAACTGCTCACCTGTTCCAAACCCTGTCCCGAGGCCAGTGCCCAGAGTCCCAGTCGCAGGCTTGTTTCCAAACAAGCTATTTCCAGCAGTGTTGGCACCAAAGCCTTCAACAACAGAACAGGCAGTTTAGTAGAGATCAAATTAAAGCCATGTATTTGAATAAATAAGCATCACAGGGTCGAGGAGCCCTGCCACAGTCAAAGTCAAATTTCTCACTGTTTCCAGCAGTGCAGGTTAAACTGGTAATCAGCAAGAAGGGACTTCACTGGCAATAAACTTATTTTAGTGATAAATATAGCTTTAAAGCAGCACAGAAAAATGCTGGTCTGCTTTTCAAGATTTCCAGTTTGTTACAAACTTCAAAGGCAGAGTTGACACGACGCTACTGTATCTGGCAGCAGAGCAAAATGTGCTGGGTTTTTTTAAGAGCCTGGAGGGAACAAACCTCATTTCATCCTGTTTATACCACACACTCATTTCTCTGACCCTCACCACAGAGCAGGTGGGAACTCAGATCTGCACAGTTCAAGAACACAGCTGTAGCTGCAACAAGGCCACCCCAAATCTACCAGGAGCTCAGTTCTACTGCAGATGCTGACCCCATCCCATGCTTGGCTAGGACACAAGGATTAAACTGAAAAACTGCAGGTGTGCACCAACCCCCCGGAATGCAACTCCCTTCCTCCTGTAACACAGGCAAACCAAAGGCACACGCTGCACAGGTTGATCTCCAGCCAACAGTGCCAACACACTGGTGGGGCCATGGAGATCCTGACCACCAGAGCAAGAGCTCAGAAGCACCTTTCACACCCCTGGGAGGTTTGTCCAGGACTGGTCACCACAAACAAACCCTGCTTGCCAAGGGGCTGCCCTGGTTCAGAGCACTGAGCTTGATTTGGAAAGGACCTCAAGGATCACCCAGGAGTTCTTCCCTGTATATCCTGGCAGGCTGGCACAGCAGGCTGAAGGCATGGCAGGCCCCACTGCCTCTAAATAACCCACCAAAACAGCACGGCAGAAAAGGCATGTCAAGATCCAACCCCCTCCTACTCACTGTCAGAGACACAGTTTTGTTACTCTGAAACGCAGAATTAAAACGGCAGAAGAGATTTCAGAGTCTCATGAAAGAAGCTGCCATTCTCTTCAGCCATCCCTACACATTGGTCCTGCTCAGTCACACACTCACCCAACATCAGTTCTCACATCACTGTCAGAGCCCACCAGGAACACACCACCAGTCCCTCAGGACTTTGGTCCTTCACACCACCAAGGACAACAGCAGCAACCAACTAAACTGGAGCTGACTCCTTTCACCTTCACTGCAGTGCAGGATCTCATGACACCTGTCCAAGCCCAGGGACCACTGGTTTTACCTCCATTCCCCCAGTACTGCTGTGCCAACACAGGGTGTTCACAGCCTCCTAACAAACCTCTCTGCTCCCTGAATCTTTGATTTCAGGAGTTTTCAATCACAGAATTTCAAATCAGGAGAATTGGTGAATGGTTGGAGCTGGAAGGGACCTTGGAGATCAGCCAGTTCAACCCCCAGCCCAGGCAGGGTC
>VZRX01014981.1:0-23205 GCA_013398075.1 Notiomystis cincta
GGAAGGAAGGAAGGAAGGGCTCATTTAAGTCATTATATGTGTATGCATTGTGAAGACATCTGTGACTTCAGCCAGTGCTTCTCTCTTTGCTGCATAAAATCAGTTGAAAACAATGCAGACTAAGACTTGAATGATCTGGAAGATTTGGGTCATTGATGTACTCTGGAATGTAAGATTTCTGGATGGTTTTCTTGGCTTTTTGGTTTGCTAAATACAGTTTAGGTTGCTTATTATTACTTTACAAGCACTCACTTGTCTTGACTTGGATTAAAACATCATGTTAGAAAAATCTGGATATGTTATCTCTTCCTTTTGATGGTCCTGGCTGATCAAGGGATTTTAAATAGTATGGTGGTTCTGGACTGAAACAACCTTGCCAGCATTAAGGAAAGGAATGCAGAATGCCTATATTATTGCAGCTAAAATTACACTGACTTTGGAAGGTTGTTTCTACTCTTTAAAAATGCCATTTTATAATTAATTTGTTGTTGTGTGCCCTGTTTGACTATTTAAGTGAAAGTTTTTAAGCCTTGCTTTAGCTTTATCAATGTTGTGTAGAAAGATTATGAAGATGAAAATAATATATGCTACATTTGATAGATTTTCTTTCACCAGCCACTTTATGTTTTCTTAGATCACCTTGCCATATACTAATCTAGAAGAAACCAAGAAGTCTGGGTAAATATTTAGGATAACATGATTACTTAGTTTGTGTATTTGTTAATGCTGGCTACAGTCTAAGAATGCAGGATTTTAAGGGGAAAAAAATGCACCTCAAAACATAATGTAGTCTTTGTTATAGCTACAATGGATTTTTCTAAAATCAATTAAAAAGAATTCTGACCTTGAAGAAATAATCCAGTTTTCTTTGTATAATAATCTTGGAAAGATTTAAATTAAGATAATTCATGACTTGAATTAGATTATTCACAACTCAAACCACAACTGTATTTCATCATCTCCATCATATGGATGTGTTTTTCCTGTTAAAAATAAAAAGAAAAATACATTAAAGATAAACTTCTAACACAAATAAGGATGGAAGAGAATGTGACAGCAAGCTCCCTTGCTGCTATTTGCCAACTGATTTTATTTAAATCCAAATTCTTCAGCTATTGAAGGCAATGAAAGCTTTCCTTTGATTTGGTTGCACTCATAATTTAGCTGTTTGGAATAAAATCAGATGTATGGCACCACCTATTTGTGCTCAAACACTGGATATGGCATACACTGAAGTAGCAAGGATTCCTCTGAAACTTAAGTCTTTGACTTAAATTGAAAGCAGTCATAGAGGTGTTAAATTTTCATTTGCTTGATGGAACGGGAAGGATGACTAAGTGACAAAAACTCAGTCCTACTAGCTCTGATAATTGCATGCCTAGAATTAGATATTATAGGATATCTTGAGATGGAAGGGACCCACAAGGATCACAAAGTCCAACTCCTCTCCCTGCACAGCCTCAAGAGTCACACCATGTGCCTGAGAGCACTGTTCAAATGCTTCTTGAACTCTGTCAGGCTGGTGCTGTGATCACTTCCCTGGGGAGCTGTTCCAGTGCCCAAACACCCTCTGCAAGAAGAACCTTTTTCTAATGGCCAACCTAAACCCCCCCTGACACAGCTTCAGGCCATTCCCTCGAGTCCTGTCACTGGTCACCAGAGAGAAGAGATCAGTGCCTGCCCCTCTGCTTCCTGCCATGAAGAACCACAATGAGGTCTCTCTTCAATCTACCTTCTCCAGGCTGTACGAACCAAGTGACCTCAGGCAATCCTCACATGGCTTCCCCTCGAGGGCCTTCAGCATACTTGTGACACTCTTGGATACTGTCTAGGCAGTTTTACATCCTTATTATATCGTGGTGCCCAAGAATTCAAGGTGAGGCTGCTCCAGCTCAGAGAAGAGTGGGACAATCCCCTCTCAGCTGGGCCTGATGCCCCCAGGATGTGTTTGGCCCTCCTGGCTGCCAGGGCACTGCTGGCTCAGATTCAATTTGCCATCAACCAGGACCCCCAGAGCCCTTTCCATGGCACTGCTCTCCAGCATCTCATTTCCCAGTCTGTCTGTTTCCCAACCTGGACAGGGTTGCCCTGTCCAAGGAGCAAATTATATTATTTGCTCTTGTTAAAATCCACATGGTTGGTGAAGCAAAAAAAGGTACACTTAGCTTTAAGTACATGAATAATTCTACAAAAATCAACATTTTTTTTTCTTGAGCAGTATGATGCAAATAAATGTATACTTGCTAAATCCTGGAATCTTTTTCTGTGCCACAAACATTTGAACTGTGGGTGTTGTTTTCAATTTGCATTTCTAAAACTTTTTTTTTAAACATTAGGAATTCTTCCATTTTTTATTACTTAAACCCAGCCAGTGCCCGAACACCCTCTGCAAGAAGGGTTTACGTTTTTTTAAACATAAAATCTACTGTGGCACTAGCTTAGAGAGGCAGGAAAAAAGTAAAAAGCAGTGCTCAATACATGATCTGATTTTTAGAAAGTTATAAGAGCCTAAGAGAATAGTAAATCATTCAAGTTACCCATCCTCAGTTAAACAATATCGAAAATACTCTTTGACATAAGAAATCTCCATAAGAAGCTTCTAGAATTTTGGGATTAATTCTGACCAGGAGATTGGAGCTGTATTCTGCAGAGACTAGCTCTTCTTTAAATTTATGCACAGAAGCTATCACCAGTTTCTATTTCACATGGATTTTTTTTTGGTGTTAGCATGCTACAAATAATTAAACTCAATAATTGCTACAAAATCCACTCTCAGTCTTCCTGTAAACTGTTGCAGGAAAAAATTTGAAACTGCTGTAACTATTTAGGTTAGGAGATGGAGGATAATAGACAACTAAATTAGACTATAGGCATATCTGTTCTATAAATGAAGTTAGATAAAATTATTTCTTCTATTTTTGTCATTCTCCCACCTCCCATTCTTCTGCAGTCACAGATTATTTTATATGCTGTTTTCAATTTCTTCTTATAGCAATGTTCTCTGTGCATGTAGTGTTCTCCTTTGTTATGGTAATTTTACATTATATCTCAAAAAGGATGTGGACAGTGGATTGGTACAATCTAAAAATTCCAATCAGGGAATAGAATGAAATCATCTTCATTGTTGCCAACAAAGTGATTGTGCTGCATCACCAATTTTTAATGAGAACAGTAAGGAATAATATCAGTTAGTATTGAGCAAATCTCACTCAGCGATTTTTGACCATCACAAAAGCTTTTAACTTCCAAAAATATAATTTAGGAAAGGAGAAGCATGTCACAGTCATTATATATATATATGTACATGAAAAAGAAAAGTGTAACATAAAATAATGAACACAAAAAGATTTTTCATTCCTACTCTAAGCATTTAAGTATGCTTCTGAAGAATCTTGTCATTAAAAAAAAACTCCGCACTTATTAAGGATTAGCCATCAAAAAATCTTTCAATATGAATTTTTACTTATTTCTGTCTTGTATATAAGATATCTATATTTTTTCTCTAGCTAGACAGTTTGCAGTAGACTGGGTCCTTTAAAATCTCAGGCCAGTATTGAAGATTTTCTATGAAGCATGTAAGTGCTTGCACATTTGTGAAACATATTTGTGAAGCATTTCAATGAAATACAAATAATCCCATTATTTTACATGTGCAAAAAATAGTCTGACGGGACTGCCAGTCTGTTTTCTATATTTAACAATTAGTTTAATACACAGGGTCCTTGAGGAAAAAAGACAGAAGGGCTGCCAATTTTCTGTATGGTTGGTAGATCACTCATAGCCTCAGGTTAATGAGCTGTTGGGTTTTTTCTCTGACCCTTTCCTGAAATGCCTGTAACAGTGTTTGAAGTGTGGTTCTAGGGCTGCTATCATCCATCCTGATTTCACATTTTTAATTAGGCCAAAGGTATTCTAATCAAAATGTAAAAAACATGAAAATGCTCTGTTATGAGTAGAGTGATAATGATGGTATTCACTGGCACTATGACAGTAAACAAAACAAGGGAGGGCAACAATGAAAACACAGATATGTTTTTGGAATGATTTTCCAGAAGAGCTCAGCACCACACAGTTCCAGTTTAACTGCTTAATGAAAATGACTGCCTTTTTATAAGTCACCAACATCACTAAAAATTTTATTCAACTATGTTGAAGAGAAGAGAGTTTTGAAAATTTGCCCCTATTTGTGGGAGTCACTTTTCAAACTCTGACTGAGATAATACCCATTCTAGATTTACAAGGCTTTCATAAAATAAATATATAAATTAAAGACTAAATAAGATTCTTATTCTGGTATTAACAAATTTCAGCCTAGTAATTCACAGGAACATGTTAATCTTGGCCCTGAGTCATCAGGGAAGTGATCTTGGACAACACAGCAGCCATATCAGTTGAGGCTGATGGGTACCTTTGCCATTTTTATGTGCATGCCCCTAAGAACTTGCAGCTGATGGATTTATCAAGAAAATAAGATGTACTTTTTCTATCACATGAGGAGATTTTGGGGAGGTGAGAGGGAGATAGTAACGTATGGAGATAAGCCAGAGAAAGACAAGGACAAGTGAAGACTTTGAGGTAGGCTTTGTGCACTTTGACAGTATTTTAAAATGCAGACTAAAGAGAGAGGGTAAGTGAGCAATGGCTAGGGAAGATCTGGCCAAAAAAAATATGGTGCTGCCCAAACAAATTTAAATAGTTGTACAAGTTCCTGGAAAAATGTCTTGATATTCAATATTTTTTGAGAGATGCTGATTACTGTTTAAATTGAGATTGTTTACAATAAATTCCAGACTGATTAATGCTAATGTGAAGTATGCTTCAAAACAGTGATGTCTGGGAAATTTTGGGGCTTTTTTAATGAAAAAAATCTACTGGACAAATATATGACCAGTATTATGTCTGATACTATTTCTCCATCAATGAAGACAATATTCAATACTTAGTATGATTATTATTACAGCTTATCAAAATGGGTAATCAAGAATTTATTGAGAAACGTGCAGAATTGTTGAGGATTCTTCTAGTCCTAAAGTTCCCTTTTCCACCTGAAGCCTTCATTCTAACCCTCTGTCTCTCTTTTCCCTTTTTCTCCAGCCTCCTCCTAATTTTCCTTTCATCTGCTCTCTTTCTCCCACCATTCAGATGAGGTCTGCTAAGGTGGTAACCATTTTACTTCTACATCTGCTCTGAAAAGGATTTCATTTTAACTTAGAGAAAATGCTGGCCATTGGCTTACAATTCATTTGCCACAAAGTTTCTAAGAGCCTGGAAAATTGAAATACAGCTTTTGATGCACTGAGAAGGTTGTGATTGACTCCTAGTCCTGCACTCCCAGCCTTAGAATTTACTGTAGATAAATGCAGTTCAGCTTGTTTTGTTCCTGAAATAAGTTTCTACAATGGCACTTGCACCCTGGGACACTTGTTCCCTGGAGGACAGCCTCCCTTTACTGAACTACTCTCAGTTCACCAGGCACTGGTTCAGTTGTGTCAATTCTGCCTGCATCTGCAATATTTTCAAAGGGTCTGAAGCTTGAACTACTTTAGGAGACTTGAAGGGAGCAACCCCTGCACTTGGCTATCGTATTGCACTGGTGACACATGACACTCTTTGTGTACCTGCCGAGTTCAATATTGTGCAAACTGACACTCTTATTCTTGAAATGGGCCTTTTGACTGCTTTAAACCTCTAAGTTGTTAATGGATGTGTTTCTTCCCCAACAGAACTGAATAAACCTCCTTGTTTAACCTCTGTCTCCATTGCGACAGGCTGTGCGGAGTCCGACACTGGGCTGTGCTCCGGCACTGGTGCATCAGAAAAGAAGTGATTCCCATACAACAGGAACTTAGATGTTTGACTTTGTCTGGGGAAAAAAGCTGTCCTAGGAGCTACAAAAGCAGGGAAAGAATGGCTTCATAGAATACACTACCACCCAGAGCAGGAGTTTCAAATTCTTGCCAACAAGGAAAAAAGAGACAGCTTTATGCATCTGAACTTATGCAAGCTGAATAAAATGATTTTGAGGGACACACGCTCCCACTGACAGGAGGACATTAAATGCTAGTGATATGCAAAATACTTTTTTTATCAAAGGCTTTCTAAGTAGCCCAGGTGTTATCCCAAATTCGACCAATGATCTGTTTATTTCATTCTCAATTCCCCCAACATGGCCAGTAGTAGATGCCTCTGAGGGATAATGTAGAGGCACACCATAAAATGGCTGGGTAGAACGGCTTAGAGAGGAAACATTTTTTCTCAGCTGCCCTTTTTGTGAGAGGTTAGCTTATTCTGCATCCAGGTACTTGTTACGATCTTTAATAATGTAATTTGAATATTCTTACTGCCTGATGCATGTGAGAAATTTTGCAGAGCATTCATGTTTCAATTAAATACTTTATAAAATTCACTAACAGAGAGACAGAGGAACTTTCACACCATAACTCTGGCTTTATGCTTTTATTTATTAATGCCTAGAGAATGATGCTTCTGATTTTGCAGAACTATTTTGGAGTCTGATATTTCTGCATAGTGTTATTGTGTTTAAGAATATACCAGTAGATTCTAAAGACAGTTTCTGCATTGTATTGTAGACATGAAGTTGGTTGGAAATGGATATTTTTTTTCTATACAACAATTTAACAGAACAAAATTATTTTGAGATGCCTGATCTCAAAGAAAAGCACAGACTCCTTTCCTAGGCCACATGCTAGTATCCAAACAAGTAGCTATGGCTTCTGTGGTCTCCTCTGTGATCTTTTGCAATCAAAGATTTACCTCTCAAGCTTACTCCAAACTTTCAAAATTATGGAACTGCTATGTGACGCCTTCACTTGTGACCTATTAGTGCCAGGCTACCAATAAGTGTTCTTGTTGCAAGATAACTAATTCCCAACAACTGAAAATAATGTATGCATATAATGATAAACATTGTAATTGTGGTAAGAACTATGTGAGACAATTTGTTTCATGAAATTTTTCAAAAAAACAGGATATCTCTGAATCCTCAGTACAACAAACACTCCATTAAGCCAATGTTTTGGTTTCTAAATCAAACATGTTAACTGAGCATAAACACAGTTCTTTAATGATTTATAGGAATCACCAGTACTTTCTATCAAGTAAAGTTGGTGAGTATATTGAACTACAAGTCCATGGTAATATGCTAAGTTCTCAGAGATATTTTCTTTTAGTTCAGGGCAATCTTTTCTTTTGCTGATGCACCTTGAAGGCACAGTCTGCTACATGCCTGGCAGTCCCATGTGGAACTGGAAACCCTGAAATCATGAAGAGTAATGAAGGTGAGACCATGGCAGGCACTGCCCCTGCAGTACCAGGTTTTAGTTTTTAAAACAGCCCAGTGGTTGGTAAACGAGAGGGGTGCTGAGGAAGTTACCTGTGCTCACACTGTGGAAAAGGCATCTCTAGGGATGCCTGATGCCAGAAGGGCTTCTGGAGAGCTTAGTTTCTGGTTGGAAGACAAGCCCACCCAGCCAGCCAACAACCAGACATACAGAGGAAAAAGGAGCCTGCTAATTTTCAAATCTACCTACATCCTGTAGAATGCTTAAAGTGAGCCAGTAGAGGAAAAACATTCTTCTGAATCCTATCCAACTAATTTTACCAGTTCCCTGTTTTCATGAACCTGAACAAAGTGATTGTGATATTGTCAAAATTATGCAAGGTTTTGAGTTCTAATACCACCACCATAATACAGACACAAACTGTCTACAAAATTCTGTAGTTTTTTCTAATAATTTCTCAAAGTGAGTAAAACTATATGTAACTATGTGATTTATTTACATTGAATTCTGCACTCTGATCCTTCTTTCACCATAATAGGTAACTACAGACATCCTAGACCCTCTCAAAATGGCTCCAGTAAACCACCCTTACATTCTCATAGCAACTAATTAGCAAATAGCCTGAAGCAAACTTTATTTGCTGCCTTGCTTCCACAACTGTAGTCTACTTCTTGTTAAAAATTTTAACTCATAGTGGAACTGTGAAGACTTGACTCTGAGATAGATTTCATTTCACATCAGTGGCATTTGTCATAATTTGCAGAGGAAGAAGCATTAAGCAAAGACACACTCATCCCTACCCTCAGGCCAGTTGGAAAATGGGATGTTTTATTCAGACTTTGAAAAATTGTTTGTAAATGTCTAACCCAAAAGGAAAAAAATAAAACCAAACAAACCCCAGAAATCTTTTGCCACAGTTATCTCACACAACTACCATGTAAAATGACATGATCAGTTGTCTCCCAAAATACAGCAGTAATATACATATAACACTGCACAATAACAGTGTGTAAAGCTTCATTATGATAAAAATATATTAAACATTCAGGACAAAAGTGTATGTGAGAATGATAGGAAATAATAAATAGCACCACAGAACTATCTGAGTATTTTGCATCCCACCCCTTGCTGACCCTTTATGCCTGGCTGAATGATTCAGCTGTTCTGATGCTGGTCTCCATTTCAGAGTGGGTTCTCACTGTGTAAGACAGCTGGGAAGTGACTGTTTCCCTGTGTCTGGAGTGGCAGAGCTGCCTGGCCAACCAGACTCTTCAAATTCACCAGCAGTGTGGAACATCATGGGGCCACAGACCAGCAGGCCAGAGGTATGAGCCGGGTCCAAGGTCAATCAGATACATCCAGGAAGGTTGAGTCAGGGGGCCCCAGGTTGGGCTCAACTGGGCCATGGCCAGGAATTGGGAAGGACCCAGGGAATCCAGGCAGGGCCAGACAGGGCTGCTGGTTGTCTCAAAAGCCTTGAAACTCTGTAACTGGTCACAGTTATAGCCCATTGCAGCTGAGAGCCAGCTATCTAGCAGATAGACATTAATTCCAGTTATGTCACTATGTAAAACATTATCGTTAAACTGAGAGAATGAAATGAAATACACATGTGTTAGAGAACATCCCTGGAAGTGTTCAAGGCCAGGCTGGATGAGGCTGTGAGCAGCCTGCTCTGGTGGAAGGTGTCCCTACCAGAGAAGAGGGGCTGGAACTGGGTGATCTTAAAGGTCTCTTCCAACCTAATCCATTCTATGA
Source organism: Notiomystis cincta (assembly GCA_013398075.1). NCBI lineage: Eukaryota > Metazoa > Chordata > Aves > Passeriformes > Notiomystidae > Notiomystis > Notiomystis cincta. Next base: position 9,060 of record VZRX01014981.1, read on the forward strand.
TTCCATGAACGTGTGTCCCTCTGGGTTCTGAGTGGGAATGAGTGTCAGGTCCCACAAAGGAAGAGTATCTTAATTTAAGGACTTGGCCAAAAATATGGAAATCCGAATATCCAACAATGCGCTATAATTCTCATGCAAGTTTCTCAAATACTCCTGATTATGTTAGGAGAGAGAACAGTGTTTAGATGAGTACCTGGAGACCATAAGTGGAGAAATTTACAATTAGATAGTGAATCCCCCTAGATCTCCTACAAGAGGCTTGCACCATTCTGGAACATCAATTATAAGCCATCTACAATGCCCTGACACAGCTGGGATAGCACTGTGTGGCTGTACTTAAGTGAAGAGTTTGAACTCACAAGAGCCTAAAAGAGGTCTAGCTGGTTTTGGAGAACTATTCAGAAATTAAATGGGCTTTTGCAATTATACATCTGAATTACAATCTGGATTTCATTAACTGTATTGACTAGCTCTCCTTTGCTTCTACAAGGAACTCAGATGCATTACTCACAGGCAGACAGCACATCCAGGTTGCTACAGTTTAGGTCTGACTCTGACCACAAACATCTCCATGTGCATATGATAATTTTTCAGGACACGCCTCGAGTATATTATCACCTCCAAAGTGGTAAATAGCAAATAACAGCTAAGTGGGAAGAACTGTTTTTTCTTCAGTTTAGTAACTATTACTTGAAGGTGAATGTTTGAATCTGACTGACCTTCAAAGATGGCTATTTCTTGATCCCCTGAGTTTGCATGTTCCTCCTGAAACAGCACCTGTAAAAACAGGGTGTGTTAGTAACAAGATCTTGTTTTGAAGTGTCTGCCTACATGTCCACTGAAGTGTAAAAAAGTGAAGAAAACAGACTTAACCTAAGTGCTTGATATGCTGAGATTTTTTTTTCTTTAGTTTCATTACAAAACTCCACAACCCTGGGTTCTCTAGGTGTGATGTGAGAGCGGCCAGAAGGAGCAAAAGGTAAAAATGTACATCTCCTCTAACCACCATGGACAGGTGTTTAGCACAGCAGCCTCTGGAGGAGTAATGTCTCCCCATAACCTCTGCTGGCCAGGTCAAACTTTCCTTCTGGAGGAGAGGTGATCAGCTTACTTGCATACCTGCCCACACCTGGGCATTGTAACTCTTGTTTTCAAATAAATCTAAGTAACTTTAGAAAGGCTATCCTGATTGCTTGAATTTGTTTTGGACTGGCATTAGTATGGCATAAACTTCCCAGTCCAGGCATTGCATTCCCGTTTGTGACTCAGTTCTAAGTAAATCCAACAAAACAACAACAAACAAACTACTGTTTTGTATTTCAGGCAAGAAGTAGCAATTGTTTAAATATACTTTATTCATGCTTAGCTCACTGACTTTCCTGACTGCTGTCAGATTATTGGGAAAGTGATTTTAGTTTTCCCTGAAGGACTGAATAAAAGTAGTGGGGTTCTAGACTGCCCTGGAGAAAGGGGCAGCAATTATTATTCCCAAGAGTGCTCCAGGAGTAAATTACAGCTGGATTTTTTCTGCAGGTGACAAAATGACATCTGTGCTTAGGCTCTTTTTCTTCCTCAGCGTATGCATAAAATTCTGTCAGAAATTAAATGATAGGTGATATAGATTGAGTATAGTTAGCAGAAAATTCTTTTTTCTGATTTCAGCATTTTTTAAAAATTTCCAAATTATGGCACTATTCGAAAGCTACAAATAGTTCCATTAACTTGGATTTTCTCAATCTATGGAGTCATAAAACTTTCCATTTCAAAACATCTGACTTGTATCTCAGATAGGAGTGATCAGATGTGAGTAGACACAATGGGAGTAGGAAGAATTTCCAGCTGTCAGATTTACATACTCTTATGTTTTTAATCAGTTTTGGTATGGATTTTAGGAACTCAAACACTTAAACATAGCATCTGCAAAATGGATCTTTGTAGAATGTTGAAGAGTGTTAACCTCCTCCCCAGGCTCAAATAATTTGTGATTAAATATGTTTTCAGAAAGCCAGTATCTTATGTGAATACACATAGCTGCAACTTCTCCATAGTTTCATACAGTACCAGGATTTTGATGTTTTCTCTTCATGCTCTGAGAACTCCTCTGTTTTCTATTATAGATGTGGACTCAGTAATGCATGGTACTATAATTCAAATCACTTCTCCAAATACAAAATCAAAGTAAGGTATCTAAAACTTCTGTATTATAAGCACACTAGGAGACATTGTGACAGGGAAGCTTGATCAATTTATAATGTATCTCTATGATCCATATGATTCTTTTGATACCATTTTCACAAATAATTATTGCTTTACTTTGAGGTTTCTGCTGTAGTGACTCTTGGCTGTATCTTCTCTTCTTCTTTATATAATGCCCAGCAAGACAATTCTAAATAGCAGGTATGACTTCTTTCCAATTGAACACCACAGTCAGAAGTTCCTGGCTGTTTCTTTTTCTTAGAGATGCAATAACAAATGTATAAATGATAGCGTATGAAAACCCTGAAACATCATTGATTCAATGCTTCCGCTTGCTTTATCAGAAGTTGGTTTTGACCATCTTTCTTGTTTGCATGGTGTTTAATAGCAAAATTCATTTGATTTAATAGATATGTGTTACCACTGTATTTGGCACTTGTATTTGGTTAGGGACTGACATCTTCCCAAAATCTTGTCTGAGGCCATTGATACAGGAACTTTTGCACACAAGGATCTGCCTGTGGAGTTGCTAAGTGAGCTGCTGATGAGCCACCTTTCCTCCACAAGTGCAATTTTCCCTTGAATGGTTGTTGATTATGAAGAATATCCTCCCCCTTATATCATTCAGATAAATGTCTTGTGCAAATAGCTCTTTAAAGCTAGGTTCCAAGTATTTTGTATTTAGCAAAAAGTTACATTTACCATATCCCCTTGCACAACACATTTTGCTGCTTCATCCAGATGCTTTTCTTTCCTGAAAGTGGCTTATTCAATGTTCTCTTTTTAAATAAGTAAATTCAATAAAATCTATGAAAAATCACCTAACACTACTCAATTAAGTATTAGATATTCACACTGAACACTCTGAAATAATTCTAGCCAACAAATTATTACATCTTGAATTATAGTTTGGATTTTGAGAGTGAGGCAATGTTTGAACAAGGAAAAAATATTTAATTTTTCTTACAGAGTAATTTGTTAGTGTTTTACTTACGTGAAAACTTTAATAAATAAGCTTAGTAGTATTGAATTCTGAGTGCAAGTATGTCTGTGTTTGTTCACTCAGCACTCCTGTAGGTATTTGTTATTACATCTGAGTGGGAGTAAATTTTTGTTACATCCATGTCTTATTAGAATGATCTCAAAATATTTTGTGGAATTTTTTTTGCTAAAAGTACCACTTAACACAGAAAGACAACAAGTATTCTGCTCAATTAATTAACAATATTATAGTAGTAGTAGTAGTAGTAATAATAATAATAATAATAATAATAATAATAATAATAATAGTAATAGTAATAATAATAGTAATAGTAATAGTAATAGTAATAGTAATAGTAATAGTAATAGTAATAGTAATAATATTATAAAAGCAGTGGTGTTCCTTCTCATCTTTAAAGAGTTTTTTACTTTTCCAAAACTGCACAGTCCTGGATAGAAACATGAAGCCAAAATTTAATAGTACGAATCAGCAAAGAAGTAGGAAACTGTGTAATAATTTCCAATAATTCTGAGAGAAAACAATCTATTTTGGATTTCTATAATTCATTTGCTTTTTTAATGACATTTAATTGTTTTGATACAGTTTGAGTTTTTTTCATGCAGGAAGACTGAGTCACTGCTTATGTGTTGCTAAAACAGAAGCTGCTACTGTTTGGAAGTATTTTGATTTTCTGTCTTTTAATGTGTTGAGTTTAACATTTACCTACCAGTGATTTTTTTATATTCTCAGTATTTTTTTGTACAAATAGCACAGATTCAACTGATACTTTTCTGACCAGAATGAACAGATATACACATTCTNTACCAGTGATTTTTTTATATTCTCAGTATTTTTTTGTACAAATAGCACAGATTCAACTGATACTTTTCTGACCAGAATGAACAGATATACACATTCTATCATCTGCAAGATAAACAATATTGTCTGATGAAGTTCACAGGTTCAAATTAATCCCTACACTTCAAGGTCTTTTCTGAATCATGTGTCTTCTGATTCTGGTTCTCCCCCTTCTTTCCTGCCCCCAGCACTGCCCTGACTGGTCTCTCCCACATCTCAGTCTCTCGTTTCAGCTCTTATGTGTCATCTTGTCTCTAGCACGCTGTCTCCTGGCCTTCCTCCATGGCATCTACCCACTGGGAGCATCGTTTTGTTTGCTGAACTAAAAGAGCTTGCTTTGAACCTTGCACTTGATCCCAGTCGATGATGATGTCTGAGTGTCACCTCTTAGCAGTGCCTTGGAAGATGGGTACCACGCTCAGCCCCTCCCTCTGTTGTTTGATTTTGTTGTTTTTTTCATCTTGCACCACCCATTATTGCCTCTGCTGTGGCATTGCTGCACACTTTTTGTCAGAGATTCAAGAACTCTGTGTTCAGCGTGCAGGGCTGCACAGTTTGGGATTTTTTGTGAACTCAGATAACCCAACAATAAAGACACACGTTTCTGTTTCACTTGTGCAGATAGATAAGAGGGGGTCTTGAAAATGAGTTGTTAATTCACATACAGACTGGTCATGTCGGAGTATATCTAAAGTGTCCCTTTGGCACTTTTACAAATATTTCTGCGTTTTCTCTGTTTTCATTTCTAATGCTGAAACCTTTTTGATCACTTCAGTATAATGCAACTCTGTATACATGTAAAGCTACTAAGGAAATGCATGGCACTCAGTTACTACTGGAAATTTCTCTTCCCTACAGGGAGTGAAAAAGCAATTTTGACCAGTTATGTGAAAGGGCTTTTGGGAGGTGCTGGTTTATGTCAGACTGCAGTCCCATATTCCATACTCCTAACACGGGAGAGGGAAGCATAATGAACACATCCAATCCTGGAAGAGGACTGGAACAGACCAACACTGAGAAGTACCTGTGACTAAAACCAGGGCAAATATCCCATCTAGAGCATGTCTTTTTTAAGTGAAGATATTGGTGGGTTAAGTTATGAAAGCATTCTATATCAGAGTAGCAGAACTGCAAGAATCTGACCTCATAGCCAGCTGCAAATGGTCTGCAGCTTACAAAAATGAAGCTGTGCTATCCTGTTAATGTACTATGTTAGAGTAACACAGGAGAGTTTATGATAAATTGTAGTGCAACCATGGCCTTTAAACCCCAGATGTAGGTTCTGCCTTTTATACGTTGTGAGAAATCTTGGGATTTTGACTGAAATAACCACAGGAAAACACGTCTCATTCATTTACAAATGAAATGCAAATTCACTTCTGTATTAGTATAAAAGTGGTACATGACAATAACCAGGGTCTTGTGTCAGTTAGGGTTCAAATGAGGGATCCTTTTTCTCTACAAAGCTGTTTTCAGTACAAAAGGACTAGGATATTTGAAATGTAAAATATGAATCCTTAAAATTAAAAGGACAAAATTATTAATGGAAAAATTTAAAATATTCAGACAATTAAAGAAAAACAGAGGGAAAGCAAGTCACAATGAGAGAGCGAGAGAGAGAAAGAGGGTGAATGTGATATATTTTTATTCCTATAAAGGAGAAAGAAAAAAATAAAAATATTTGATAATTAGTATCAAAGGTATTTATCTACCATCATGTTCTTTGTAATGTTTTATGTATGAAAATAGTTTTATAAATAAAATGCTATGGGCTTTCATTCAAATTGATATTATGTAGATTGCAGCGGTACTGAACGTCCAGCAGCAGGGAAGAAATAATGATGAACAGAGATACCCTGGTATGAATTGCATGTATAGCCTTATTTTTCAGCAAGCAGTTTCTGAAGGTAGCATGCAGCAAGCCAAAAGCCAGACATAGGTATCATGAAAAGCATTAAAAAAATATAGGAATGGGTTTATTATTTTCTGTGAAACACTCTCTGTTTTTATAGGCTGGTTTATTTAGAATCTGCTGTGAAATACCTTAAAAGGTAACACAGTATTTTGACTACAGCAGTAATTTATTACACCAGTTAATCTTGTAAAATTGCCCTCTGGATGTAATAATTTGTTATTCTTTTATTAGATCTTCTTCTGCATACCATGTTTATCATAAAGATGTCACCAGTGTGATGCCTAGCAACCAGTACAATGTTCCGGAGGTGTTTGCATACATTTTCCTGAGGGAGAGACCTGCCTCGTCCCTGCTTGGGAGAGCTGTCAGTGTATTCTGATGTATGAGGGATAAAAGGAGTCCCTGCTGCAGCCTCCAATAAGCTGAAGTCACGGCCTGAAAGCACTGACTTGGGCATCACTATGCTGTGTTAGAAAATGTGTCAATTATCAGATGGACTGCCTAAGGGTATCGCCTGGGTCTAGGTCATAAAACCATCAGGACTAAGGGGGAAAAAAATTGATGAGGAAGTAAGTTGAATTAATTGATAACTAGGAGGACTGTATGTGAAATGTATTCAGCATAATACAGACGCAGATATTTTCTCTCTTAAGCTTTCTTCCAGTGTAATCAATGAATATGGAATGTATAAAATGCCTCCCAATTCTGGCTGAGCACTCCTTCAATCTATACATGCTTGTAATATTTTACTGACTTTCTCGTTATTTTGAAAAAAAAAAAACCACCAAAATTCAAGAAAGACAATGAGCTATAAAAATAAAATCATGCTAATATTTTATAGCTATGTTTCTATTATTGCAATTCTTAATATACTGTGCAACTGTTTGTATGTGAATACAGTAGGGACCACTTAAATGTCTAGCCTGAGGCCTGATTCATGAAAGCTTTATATACCATTTATGTAGGTATCTGTAGTGTTTACTCAGAAAAAGTAAGGAATACATATTTTTATAGCAAAGTTTATTCCTCTGCACACCTACTTCCTGCCGCCTGGCCGTAGCTCTCAGTCACAGGAATGCGAAGAACATCAAGGATACTTTAAATACCTGGGCTGCTCAGAAATTTGGGTGTAAGACTTAGTGGTTATACCCTAGAAGTGCAACACCCTGCATGTGAAAACCTTGGGCTCATTTTGGCCATTCAGAGCCATGTATGTATGTGTATGTGTATGTATATATGTATGTATATAACACCACCAACTCATCATGACCAAGTGCCTTGATAAGACAAGAGAATCTGAGTGCTTACCAGAGAGCTGGGGTCACTCAGGATGAGGTTATAATCTGTGTAGATACTCCCCAATTTGGGAGGTGTTTCTTGTTATTTGAACTACCCAAATAGGCAATTCATTGTTTAAATGCCACTCAGTCCACTACTTCATTACCCATCTCCCCGTCTCTCAGGTTTCTCAAGACAAAGTGTTTCCCAGATAACTATCAACCACCTTTAACATGTTCATTTCTCATTAATTCAGCTCTCATAGGAAAGCAAGCTACTCACAAGTAGGTCTCCAAAATTTACAAATACCTTTCACTTGCTGCTGGAATGCGACGCTGTGAGAGCTCTGTTGTGCTCTGGCTCTGAGCGTAAAGTCAGTACTTCAAAAAAAAGAAAGAACTGCTTCTTATCACATTGATAACAAAAATTCACCTTTCTGTCCAAGAGAAAATTTGAAGAGGGACAAATAAAGGCCTTTTTGTCACTTTTCCTCTTTGACTCCATCCACTCTTTAGAGAAGACCTTTCCTTGTGCAGCAGTGCATGATTTTGTTCAAGGTGGATTGCTGGAACAGCTGCACACACGAATGCAAGACATTCTTTGTAGATGAAAGGAAAAATACAGTATAACATCACCCTTTTGAAAACAGTCTGGGAATTGCAGCCAAGAACTTCTGACTTTTGCTTGGCTGGTTTCTCAACACTCAAGACAGGGAGGGAGCAAAGAGCCCTGCTGAGCCTTTCACAGCAGCTAAACACAAGTGCTGCCTGCACTCAGTGCTCCTTGCACTGTGCCCTGGGAACCCTCACTCTGCAAATTCCTGGGACAATCATATCTGAATCCACAAAAAGTTTGAGAAATCATAGACAGAAGCAGTGAGAAATTGGAATTGCTGTTACATGAAACCTCTAAATCTTCCAGGGAGGGAAAACCCAAAACAAAAAACAAACAAACAAACAAAAAACATCTCCTCATCCACATATTAATTGCTAATAAGCTCATGTTAATAAACTTCTCTTTAGGAAAGAGAAGGAAAGGAAAGCTCTGGAATGTATTTCCAAGACATTTTCACTGTTAGCTATTCCAAAATATTTCTAAATGTTTCCAAAAACTCTCATGATGTCTAGAACACTCTATCCTCTTTCATCCAGGTAAATATCTGAGTATTGCATAGATCAACAACCCATTTCTCAGCAGATCTCTATGCACCAGGCTTTTAAGGCCCGCAGCTGAAGTAGTCAGACTGGCATCTTACACATGGAGGGTCTAGAAATTAATTTCTGAGGGAAAACTGAAATTAGCTGGAGAACCGAAGTCATTGCAGGGAGTGTTTTGATTTTGGAGAGAGTCTACTTTCCACCTGACAATATCTCCAGTAACAAATTACACAAAACTCTTGAGAAGCACATCTGGATTCTGAATTTAGTGGAGCACTGTGCAGAAAGAACAATGTGACCCACATTGCTGAACAGGCAAGCAGATGCATATTGAACCACCTAGAGTGTTTTGCTGGTTCTTTTTTATTTTTCTTCAGCAAGTTTCATTCCCAAGTCCTATGATTTGCAATAACTAAGCCTGGACATGGCAGGAGCATGTACCCCTGTGCCAGATGACAGTCTGATTGAATCTGGGGTAATCTTCAAGGCAGACATAGATGAAAGCAAATGTTTCTTGAACTTATGTCTACCTAGGTGTGACTTCAAGTTTAAGAGGATCCCAGACCATAAATCTAGTAATATTTGTCTTTGAATGCCTTGTTTAGGGAAATCTTGAGCTGCCAATACAGGCCAGCTTTATGAGGCTGAGATTTTGGCCCTCAGTCTACAGAAAAAGCTCCAAACTGGAAAAGGAAAAAAAAAAAAAAGTAACATGCAAGTCTATTTCCTTATTTTCTAGGGATAAAAAGTCCATCAAAATTCAGCAGCATCACTAGAAATAAACAGAAATTAAATGAACCCTTCCTCAATGATAACAGAAGGGATTAAGACAATTTTGGCAACAATTGCAAGGGGAATAATCTGAGGTTGAGTTCCCATATACTAGCTTCTCTATCTAATATACAAAAACATCTCATAACTATAAAGGTTAAATAGGAATTTCGTGATATTTCTGTGTCTTCCTGATTTACGTTTTCTTTCATGAACAGCTTTTTCTTTTGTCCTGTGTTTTGACAGCTATGTTTCTGCCCCTCATAGAACTCAGACATGAGAAAATGCAGGTAAATTGTGAGAAGAAAATAAAGGACATTCTTCAAACTTCATGTGGAATCTCTTTGGAATTAATTACAGTGTTGAGCATGAAGAAAAGTGAAGATGGAAAGCTCTTATTTGGCCTGTTTCATCCTCAAGACATAAAGAAATGGGCATTACTGTTCTACATCTATATATTCACTGGATGTAATGAAAAAACCTCTCACTGATTTCAGAACTGAAGAGAAAATTCTCAAACTGTCCAAAGACTTCTGACATTTTCCAGTAAATCCAAGAAGGCCAAATGTTACTGTTGTAACTGACATTCTTTCTGCTCTTTACAATCTACAATAATCAAGTGTTATGCTACAAAGGCAGAAATATGATGAGTTCAGTTTCCAATATATGTGTCAATATGACAGAATTCTGACAAGAAATGTGGGGCAATTACCTCTTAAATATATGATAATAAAGGACAAATCCTGCTTCCTCACACTGAGGGAGAATCCTGTGAGCCTGTGTCAGTATTGGATTCAGCACCTGGAATCACAAACATTTTCCAAAGAATGAAAAAACTCAGTTTGAATAAACAGACTGCTGGAGATGGAACCAAATTGTTCAGAGATGCATCTGTGTTTGCACAAAGGCATTAATTTTGTCTTCCCTTCGCCTGTTTAAGGATAAAAAAAAAGAGAAAAATTTGGTTTGAATAAAGCTAAGTTGCCATCTTAGTGTAACTGCTAGTAAATATAGAAGCTATTTTATAAGTATTGCTGTCATTTTCTTTGACTAAAGTTACAGAAATTCTTTGAATTTTATATAGGGGACTAAATTTGTAATGGAAAATGATGTTTGATGGTGTTTAAATGCAGAGTATGTCACTGTATAAAGCATAGGGCTCTTTTAAGTTATTTTTTTTAACTTCTTGACATGTGTCACAATTTGGAATTCTGCTCTCATGGGATAAATGCCAGATTACATGGTGTAGTATTTTTATCCTCTGTACTTTCACTGTAGAAGCATACAACATCAAAGAAGAGGCAGATCACTCACATCAGCAGAAAATGGAATAGGACTATAATATGCTTGCTTTGATCTCTCCTTCTAATAATTATCTTGGCTACATGCATACATTGAAAGTAAGATTTGAATTAATAAGGCCAAGAGACCCTGGAAAATGTTAGAAGGATATCTGAATACTAACTTTGACTATCTTTAACAAGATAAACTGCAATTGAGCCTACAAAGTTGTGGATTGTTAATTTAAGGCAATAATCCTTAAATGTTATTCTTTCTTTAGCTTGTCACCACTGCATTGCAGAAGCAATCAGTCCAATTAAGACAGTATCTTTTCAAAATCATAGTCACCTAGATTTGGGATGGAGAGGGTGCTATTTAGCTGGCATCCATTTGATTTCATATAGGTTTTCAAACACGAGGGCCTACGGTAAAAATCATTAAATTTATATAAAAAAGTCATCACTACACAGTCTGTTATCATTAAAAACTATTCTAATATTGCCTTAGGAAAGATATTGCTTTTGATATGGAAAGTAAATCAAATCATCCACATCCACATAGGATTTATACAGAGGCAAGAAGCATATTGCATTCCTGGTCAGTTATTTTTTACATTTTTTTAACCAGTGTTTATTGCTGTATTGTGTTCTGGGAATCCTATTTCTGCCCCATGTGAGTAGAAATTATGACATAAACAGGGTGGTTATGCATGAAAGCCTTACATGGTTAATCCAGTCTGGAAGAGGGAAAACCCTCTGCAGTTCACCAGTCCCAGAGAATGAAAGTTTGTCATTCCTCTGCTTAATTCCTGATATGTGTGAGCTACATCAGTCGCTGGGTAGACAGCACATTGCTCCCAGAGCCAGATGTTGCCAGCTTCAAATTATTGTTTGATGAATCTTGGCGGAGCTACTAACCATCATGCTAATACAATGCCCTGCAGTGTACAAAGGGATGCATAATGGGCTAGCCAGGCTGACTTAAGCACAGTATGAATTAGACAAATGAGAGCAAGTACATCTATGGTTAATATACCAAAAGCAAGTTCCAAAAAGCCACTTGAACAAAGACAGTCTGTCAAAACAGCAGAGGCTGCTGTTGTCCTCAAAATCCCAGTCAAAGGTTAAGAATGTTCTTTTAAAACGGGGTTAGCTGGGCATACATGTAATAGATCAACATGCAGAAAGAAGTGCTTTGAAGAAATGCTCTCTCTGCTGAAAACAGGCACGCTTTTCTCATCTGCTGAACTTACCTGACAGTGGATGGGAGTTGCAAGAGAAAAGGTTTGATTCAGCAAGGATGTTAGGAACAGCTTTGTTAAGTTCTGAGACCAGCACTTCTAATTGAAGTACAAGCACCACTAAATACTCATTGCCTGGCGGTCCCATGACAGACAGAGAAAAAAAAGGAAGTGTTTGTGAGTGGCTGTAGGACATCAGGACAAATTTCTCCACAGAGAAGGCTTGTCATAGACAGTATGATATTTACAGAAAACCACAATGTGCTTCAAGAGTCACTGCTGGTCTCGTGCCCTGAGCTGCTGGTCTCCTGCCCTGAGGTTCTTATCCTCTCAGTAGCTACTGAGCTCCCTCGCTTGCCAACGAAAATTCAGAAACCTGGGTTTTTTTCTTTTTTTCCCTGACTTGCCAAGTTCTTTGCTAGCTTTCAGTGTGGGAGAATAGATCACTGGAGTTAAAGCAGTGGCTGGGAGTAGGTCCCATGTAAGCAAAAACTGTTCCCAGCAGTTGTTACATGCTAGCTCTGTCCAGCTGCACAAAGTCCAGCTGCAGCATGCTTGGACTCAGGTTCCCATCAACCCAGCCACTTCAGTAGAAACTTTAGAGTGGCCCAGAGGTGATTTAAGGGAGCACCTCATCCTGCTTGGGACTGGAAGGCAATTCAGCTTGGCTGCACCTTCTTAACATTGCCAAGAAGTGGTTATGCTCAAGATTTCTTTCCAGTTGCACCGAATTGTTGTGGTACACCATTCTAACAGGGAGAAATACAAGACATCCACAGAGGTTTTGGAACACAGAAGGCTTCCTCCTAGGGAAACTTCAATATTAGATACCTTTAAAAATGTCTCTAGCTATTCTGTTACAATTTAAGGATATAGAGGAAGTTTCATTTTATTTATCTGTCCCAGAAATAATCCAAGTATGTGCTATGGTAACTGAATACTGTGGTAAAGGACAATCACAGTATAGTCTCATCAGTGGTCATTTAATTATATCTGTTCAAAATATAACTATTGAAACTTATTGTCTGTTATTCACAGTGCTGGCATATTTCTGAACTCATGAGACAAAGAAAGTCTCTTGTAAATTTTAGGCTCTTCTGTCTCCTAAGTAAACAGCTGTAGTAAGTTGACCCTGTCCAGCAGCTAAGCATCCACACAACCACTCACTAACCACCCCCAGTGGGATGGGGGAAGGAATAGGAGAAGGAAAATTACAAAACTCATGGGTGGAGATAAAAACAGTTTTGTAACTGAAGAGAAAAGGTTAAAAAAAAATAGCAAAAAACCCCACTGCAAGTGATGTAAAATCAATCACTCCCTCCTTTCCCAAACAGGCTGGTGCCCAGGCAGTCTCTGAGCAAAGACCAAGCTCCCAGCCTATACTGATTGATAGCATATGTTATGGGTTATCCCTCTAACCACTTCATCTCTGTTTCAGCTGTGCCCCCTCCCAAACTCTTGCCAGTACCCAGCCTGTTCTCTGGGGAGACAGAGCAACAGAGAAGGCCTTGATGCTGAGCAAGCACTGGTCAGCTACAGCCAAACACCCACGCGTTATCAGCACTAATTTGATCACTATTCCAAAACACCAGACAGACCACTACGAAGAAAATTAACTCTATCCCAGTACAAAAGCAAATATTTGTACTCAAGGTTCTCCTGACCTGATGGCTTGACCTTCAGCTTTTGAAAGAAGATGAATCAGGAGCATATCTGAATTGTCCATTGTATAAACCACTGAGACTGAAAATTGCTGTCAGCTAATGCAAGTTATGTTGCCGAGAATAATGCAGAGTGAAAACTGTGCATTGTCCAGTGGTGAGAAAGCTGCTTCACAATTTTGTCATTATAGTGAGAGCTCAAGGACAGATCTGGTTTCACTTCAGTAGAACTAGAAAAAGAAGGAAAAAATAAGTAGGCTGCTAGCATTCTTGATTCCACATGGAAAAATTTAATAAATTAAAGGAAGTAGTTAGACACATCAAGTACATCTAAGAGCAGTGAGAGACAACTGTTTAGGAAATCTGGAAAGTCTTCAAATCTAAGATATCAGACTCTGTATCCAAAGAAGGGAAAAAAACACTTCTAGAAAGGAGTGCCTGAATAAATTTGAAGAAATAATCACACCACGGAAAAATATACAGAAAAACAGAAAGCCTACGGGAATAGTAAAAATACTTTCTGTTTTTATCTAGAGACATGAAAAAGTTGCTAAGAGCCAAGTTAAACTCATACTGATAAAGAATGTTAAAACAAAGAATAGTTTGTTCTTCATCAGTATGAATTTGAAGAGGGAAAAAAAAAGGAAAATATGATATCCATGGGGTACATTAAAAAGTATTTTCAAAAGTCCACAGTAAAATAGGAGGGGAAAAAATCCCATAATTATTTTTCTGCAATGATTTGATGTTAACACAGCTGCAAAAGGCATATGGACAGTGCAAAAAGACAGAAATAAATTTCTGGGA
>VZRX01014983.1:5615-17835 GCA_013398075.1 Notiomystis cincta
GTGTTTGCTGTTGAAAGGAGGATGTGTAAAGGCTGAGATGAGATCCTGTCAGCTGTGGGAGGAGGATCAGGCTGCAGGCACAGCTTTGCAAGGGCGGGGAGCTGGCGGCTGTCAGCGCTGGAGGGCTCCTCAAAGCTCCCCGAGCTCCCAGGAGCACAGCCCGGGCATTGCTCAGCCCAGCCACGTCTGTCTGTCCATCCTGTCCTCCCAGAGGTGGGAGTCTCTGACAGGCTCTCTGCAGAGAGANGAAATTTCTTCCCAGTACCTAGTCCTAAATCCTAATATCTATCAGCATATCTAAACCCCTAATTCCTAATATCTGGAAGGGGCACTTTGCCTAACCCTGCCCTCTTTCATTTAAAAACCATCCCCCCCCTTTTCCTACCACTACCACGGAATCCCTGACACCCCAGATGTTTCCCCACCCTGCCCACTGCCCTCAGAGGGCTGTGAGGAAGCTGAAGGAGAGGAGGTGGGAGACTTTCAGGGAGCAGCTGAGAGCAGGGGCAAGGGAAGGCTGTGGAAACCAGAGCAGGTGAGCTACGAGGAGTCTCGTGGCCGCTTTCTTGCAGGACAAAATCTCCAGGCTCAGAGCAAGCTGGAAGCCAAGCTTAGCCCTGGGAGCTGTCCCAGGTCCCTGTCCGTGCCCTGAGCAGGCACAGGCTGAGGCTGCCACCGTCTTGTGTGCGGGGACACTGCTGCCTCCTCGCTGTCAGCTCCCAGCCCGCACCCGCAGCCCCTCCTGCCGCCTCTGCCACGCCCGGCCGAGCTCACGGCTGCTCCAGGGCTGCAGGACAGGTTGCAGGACAGGTACGGCTCGGGGGATGATGCTGCAGACTCTTGGAGAGCCGAACCCTTGCTGCTGGAAACGTGGAAGGTGTGGAAATGCCTCGGGAAGCTGTGTGATAACATTTGAGTGCTTTATGTGCAGCATTCATCCGTGAGTTGTGCTGCTTAGAGGTGTTTCACTGCCTGGAAACTCCACAGGATGGAGCAGGGCTGTGAAAGGGACCCTGAGGGTCTCCTGTCCAGCACGGTGTTTATGGCGTCGCTGTCCCTTGTCGCAGGTCAGGCTGTCCTGCAGCACTCTGTGTCCCATCTTCTGAGCCTGGCTGGAGTCCTGCCAGCCTCTCCTGACTGCAGACCCTTCTGCTGCCTCTCCACTGGCAGCCCCAGCCCTGCTCTGAACAGACAATCCCAGCCCAGAGCAGCACAGGTGTGTCAGACACGGAGGGCTGGGAGCTGAGCTGCTGGCTCGGGAAGGAGCAGGACTCAGAAGGCACAGGGAAACAGAGACTCACACCTCCCCTCAGGCTGGGTGTCCCTTACCCCAGCAAGCCTGGGAGGGGCTGTTTTGGGAATGACAAACCATGTCTGTGCCTTTTCCCTGGAGTACCAGAGCACTGATGGAGAAGTGAATTGAAATGAAAGGGAGGAAGGTCAGATATTGATAGAAAAAAGGGTTGGGGGTTTTGTGCATGGTGAGGACCTGCACAGAAATGTGCCCATGGCCAGAGAAGGGGCCACACACCAGCCAGTCCCACCCTGTTTTCATCTCTCTGGGCAGAGAAGCCGAAGATTTCACAAGAGCTTTTGTTTCCTCTGCAAAGCCTGTGCTCAATAAACCTTTGCCTCAAGTTATGAAAAGCCATTTTCCACACCAGGTACAGCTTGCTCTGGGCTCTTATTTCAGCTACTGCCCCACTCAGACCTGACTTTCCTGGCTCAGCCACATCCTGCTTCACCCAAATCTGTCCTAGCCCACTCCCTTTTCCCAGCACCCAGCCCTCCATGTCCCCTGAGGAGCTCCACTCCCTGAGCAAGGTGCTCCTGTGCAGTGTTTGTACCTCTCAGTGATGGAGCTGGCAGCCTTGTGTCTCCTCTGAAGTACCTGGAGTCAAGGAGGCTGCTGCTCTACTCCTGAGACCCTGCAGAGCCCAGAGATTTCCAGGTGCCCAGGTTCACCCCTCCCCACACCCCAGCAGTGTCACATCAAAGAGCACAGCCTTTTGTCTAGGCCCCTGTTTGAAGTTTGATGCTCGTTTTTGGTATGCACAGAGTGGTGTTTGGCTCCCACTTGTTCCCAGAATAAATGCTCATTGCATTGCATTGCTCTTAAATGATTGGAGACCTCCAATTTTAATCTTTTATTCATAATCTTCTTCCAGCTCAGACACAGAAAAAACATGTAAATTCAAAACCTGAGAGAATTGAAAATTTCATAAGTGCTGCTGACCCTTCGCTGGCAGCTCTGGATGTGAGAGAAATAAAGGAATTGTAATGAGGAACCTCATTTTGGGTAACAGGTTTAGAGGACCTGGGCATTAAATGGGGTTTCACACGTTCCTGCTGAGAGAAGTGGTCAGTCCTGCCAGGCAGAGGCTGCAATCCTGCTTCTCCTGCCTCTCCATCTCATCACCTCTGCACTGAGGTGGGAGCCCACCTGGTGACCACCTGGTGGCTTTGGGACATGCCCTGCCCAAGCTGCCTCACCCTGTGGTCCCCAGGCTCGTGTCCCAGTGGTCAGCAAAGCCCTTGCACCCAAAGTGTCTCTGTCCTCCTGTCCCTCAGCTCCTGTCCAGGCACAAAGCCCACTGCTCTCCATGGCCTGCTCCACACGCTCACCCCTCCTCAGAATCATGGAATCATGGAATCATGGAATCATGGAATCATGGAATCATGGAATATCCTCAGCTGGGAGGGACCCACAGGGATCATCCAGTTCAACCCCTGGCCCTGCCCAGGACACCCCAACAATCCCACCCTGGGCATCCCTGAGAGCAGTGTCCAAAGGCTCCTGGAGCTCTGGCAGCCCTGGAGCTATGTCCATTCCCTGGGGACCCAAACCACCCTCTGGGGGAAGAACCTTTTCCTGATCTCCAGCCTAAACCTCCCCAGGCCCAGCTTCTGCCATTCCCTTGGCTCCTTGATTCACCCATCCTCTGCACCACTGTGTGCTTGGGAAGGAGTATTACCTGTTGTCACCTACCCAGTGCCACACCCCTGCCCCTCTGTCCCACTGTAATGGCCACTTTTCAGGACAGCTTTGTGAGAGGTGCTCTGGAAGGTGGGGAGGAGATGAGACACATGATGAGTAATAAGAAATCTTTAAGAGTAAAAGACTCTGGGCTCAGGCAGACACACAGAGAGTACTGGGAACAATTTCTCCTTCTTTCAGCATAGCAAAATGAAAATAACTTGTCATGGCTGGGATTCGAGATCAACAAGTTCCAAAGCCTTTACCCTTTACACAAGTTTCCCATGTGCTATGCAAACTCTTAGTCCTTTTCACTCAGTAAACAAATTCTTGTTTTATTTTTTTTCTTCCTGGAATAAGCAGGATGATGTGTGGGGAAATACTCCCAGCTCTGCATCCAGAGCTTGCAGATTGCCTGGAATTCTATTCTGGAAGGACCATCATAAGCAGGAGATGTGCACTGGGATTTCCCAAAACTCAACTGCCAGGAATTTTCACCCAGGAAATTTAAGAGGCTTTGTTGTTTGACTGGATATTGGGGATTTTTGACAGCCTGTTCAGGAGTGGTGGCTGTATGAGGGCCCAACAGTGTGCTGAGGGTGCAGAGATGAGGATCCTGCTCACATGGACACTAAACCCATCCCAGGCACAGGGCTGGGACAAAGATCCCTGAGGAGCTGGGCTGTTGGGAGTCCCCTGGCACTCCTCTCTGAGCAGGATGCTTCAGACTGCACTGGTGGGGCTGCCCAGGATGCTCATGTGGCTGCAGTTCAGTCAGGCTGCTTGGTCCAGGTTTGCAGCCAAAGGAGAGAGGGAGTCCCCCTCACAGGCAGGGGATGAAGTACCATCACCCTCCTCCTTTCTCCTGTCCCAGCAGGTGACTGCTCCTAAGGTGAGACCTGTCCCTGAGCTCCCAGTGCTGCCCCACATTCCCAGCCCTGCAGCAGAGGTCAGAGGAGCTGCAGTTCTGGCTCATCTCTCCCCAGGCCTGGCATGCTCGAGGTAGGGGGACACTGGGCTGGTGGCAGAGTGGGCACTTCTGTCATCCTGGGATGAGCTGTGCTGTTACCTCAGTCCTTGATGGTGATTTCCAAGACATGACCTATGGGACACTTCAAAACTCATGCAGAACTTAACCCATAATCCTTCCAAGAGTTAAAGCAGCAGCTGGGGCCGATATTTCTATTTTACATCAGATTATCCTGAGTAATTTACTTGGACATGATGCTAAACGACCGTGCCAAAAACAGGGAGAGAAGGTGGTTTGGGAATACAGCCTTGCTTGGCAGACTAAGCTGGTCCTGGCAGGCAGGAGCCACACCAGGAAATCCGAGTTCCCCATCTGCTCCCGCCAGCCCCGGAATGTGTCTGACCCGGCAAACCCGCGCGGGGCTGGCACGGGGGCAGCAGAGGCTCTGCAGGTGCTCCGCAGGTCCAGACTGCCACCTCCAGGCACACGGAGCTCACGGAGCCTCCCTTCCTAAGGACACAGCCGGACCGGGCCGGGCAGCTGCAGAGGAGAGAGTTCCTGCCAGCCTGGGGTAGTGCTGGCTGCGAGGAGGAAAAAAAGCTCTTTTACCAGGGAAGGACCAGCTCCCGGTGGTGCAAGGTGGGATAAAACCCTCCTGGGGGACATTTAAGTCGGTGTGGAGATCCTGAGGCTCTTTTGGTACAGAAGGAGTTTATTTGCTGGTATGAACCAGGTGTCCATCACCTCTCCTTGGATGGAAGACTTTGCCTCTCGAGCAGCCCCTTCCCAGGGTCCTCTTCCCAAGGGATTTCCTGCTGAGGCAGCTCCTCTCTCAGCCCTCAGGATCCCTGGGTAGGAGCCCTGGCCCCAGACTGGCCAGATGGGAGTGTAGGAGGTCTGAACACACGGCTCTGTGTCCTGGAGGAGTGTCTCCTGTCATGAGCCTCTGCCAGGACTGCAGTTTCATGGAAATCTCTTTAAAAATTACACAGTTGTGCCTCATCTTCCTGGGGCTGTGAGCAGGGTGATGCCCTGGCTGCAATGCTCAAGGCTTGGACCAAGTGATGCTGTAGTGGCTGTGGGCCCCTCCCCACACAAAGCAGCCTGGCTGAGTGTCCCTGCCCTGTCCCTGTCCCTGTCCCTGTCCCTGTCCCTGCCCTGCCCTGCCCCTGCCCTGTCCCTGTCCCTGTCCCTGCCCCTGTCCCTGTCCCTGTCCCTGTCCCTGTCCCTGTCCCTGCCCCTGCCTGGGGAAGGAGCCAGGCACCAGCATCATCCATCCTTCCAAATGTTTGGTCTAAGAAAAGTAAGGAAACCTTGTACCTTTTGCACCAGGTGGACACTGGTTTCATTAACACCTGAAATAAAGCAGTGCAGTGTGTGTCCTCAGTGAGCAGCAACAGGTCCCAGCAGGCCCAGGCTGTCCCACTGTGTGCAGTGCCAGATCTGGACCATGAGCAAGGCATGATACAGCTGCTGTCCCTGTCTGCATGATGTGAGGAGGGCCTGAGCAGAGCCTGCACAGGTGTGTACACTGCACAGGCACCTGGGGGTGGGATGAGGTGACCTTCAGGGAGTCCTTCGAACCACATTTATCACAGAATGGTTTGGGTTGGAAGGGACCTTAAAGCCCATCTTGTCCCTCACCCCCTGCCATGGCCAGGGACACCTCCCACTGTCCCAGGCTGCTCCAAACCCCATCGGAGTCAGGAGATTTTGGAAGCTGGGATAGGATTGCAAATCTCTGCTCCAAGGAAAAAGAATCAGAGAATCCCAGCATCATTTGGGTTGGGAGGAAACTTAAAGTTCATCCCATCCCCTGCCATGGGCAGGGACACCTCCCACTGTCCCAGGCTGCTCCAAGCCCTGTCCAGCCTGGCCTTGGACACTGCCAGGGATCCAGGGGCAGCCACAGCTTCTCTGGGCAAAGGAGAAGAGTCTGGGAGAGAGTCAGGGTTGTAGTAAAAGTAAATACAGAAATGGGGTGGGTGAAGGGGAATGCAGAGCACAGGACTTGTAAGCTCAGCCCTCAGCACAGGGGACACTGACCAGGGGCAGCTTGTCCAGCCTGGGGCCAGAGCTCCCCAAAGGGGCACTGGAGAGAGCAGTGAGGGGGCACCTTGAGGAAGGAAGCTCTGGGGGGGCTGGCAGGAGAAGCTGACAGGGTGCAGGCAGGCTGGGGTAGGACAGAGCTGGGGTAGGACAGAGCTGGGGTAGGACAGAGCTGGGCTGGCCCTTCCTCACATCTGGGATGGGGAGCAGGGTGGGGCCAGTGAAGGGCCACCTCCATCCTGAGGCGTGGCACAGGCTGGGAGCAACAGGCAGGGACAGCTTTAGAGCCAACCCCACCCTGTGCTCTGGGGCCCTTTTCTTTTATGTGGCATTTCCTGAAAATGGTGCTTTCTATGTCATTTGCTGGTAAATCCTCACTGGAACACAGCTAAACACCTGCAGGAAGAGTTTTGCAAGCCCACCTACAACATACTTCAGCTCAGACTTCAGGAGATGAGGGCTGAGGTTTTACTGGTTTGGGGTTTTGGTGTTCATTTTTCTTCTTTTTTGTTTTTTTAAAAAATCTGCATTTCCAGAAGAAGGTAAAACTGAGTCTAGGAAAACCTGCAAGGTTCAGAGGAGCCTTTGTACACAAGATATCCTGTGCTTGCATCACATCCTGCATGAGATGCTCCTACACAGCAATGGCTTGGTGGTTTTGGGGAGTCCTCTCCCAGCCCACAGCACCCCTCCCCTGGGAGCCTACAAACACCCTCTTGGCTCTTCCCTGTCCCTGTGGGCCCATCCCAGGGATACTCTTGCTTTGCAGGGAAGCATCCTTCAGGTGTGGGAGGCTTTCTGGAGCAAGGCAGGAGGTGACTGAGCATCCCAGTGCTGGCCCTCTGAGCAGCTGGGGTGTCCCCTACCCTCACTGCAAGTGGTGGCACCTCTGTGCAGCCCAGTGACAACAGCAGGCAAAGAGATAGATCACAGAAAGAGGGAGTTTTATTGTCCAGGAAGAAGTGCACACTCTGAACATAAAAGGCAAACCCTGCCCCACCTTCCCCACAGCCAGCAGCAGCCCAGTGGCCTCGTGCTGCAGGATCTGACTCAGGAACCACCTGCAAAGGGACCATCTGGCAGCTCCCAGCCTCAGATCCTGCAGCCCACTTGACTGGGGTTGCCCAGCAAACCCCAAGGACACAGGTGTGGGACTGGTCTGACCTCTGCTCTCACCTGTGTGTCCCTGACAGGGCCCCAAAGGTTGGGAAGAGAGGGCAGGGCCAGCCCCAGCCAGCCCCCTGTGCTCTGTCCCCTGCTGGCTGTGGGGAGGGAGTGTGCCAGGGCTGAGTGCAGGACACAGGGTGCAATACAAATGAAACAACACATTGCATCTGTCCCCCTTACAAAAAGCTTCCATAGGAAGAAGTAAAGTGCCCGCCATAGTCAGAGAATCCATCAGGACACAGGTGCCCTGCATGGGGAGCCAAGGCAGCCCTGGAAAGGCTGGCTTGGCCAGGATTATTGCAGCTGAGGAATGGCTTTAACCTGCCCCCCACCCCCCTTGTGCCCAAACAGGCCTGTCAGGAACAGCCCTCAGGCCACAGCCCACCACACCTGCACTGCAGCGATGCTGGGCTTGCTGTGCCCCTGTGAAGGACAGGGTGCTGTGGGCCAGGCTGGACCATGGCAGGGTGTGTGGCTCCCCTCCAGTCCCTCTCCCCTCCTGTCACCCCCCACCCCAGCCATGCTCCCAGCAGACTCTTTTTTTTGCAGTGAGTTCAGCCCCACCACCGAGGCTTCTGTGCTTTGAGACCATTTTGTGTACTTAACATCCTATCTCAGTAAAACACTTCCCAAACCCATAGAAAATTGTATTTACACCAAAAGGAAACTACCAGCCCACAGCCTGTTCATCTACACCTCTGCACCCAGCTCAGCCTCTTGGACCACCTCCACACATCCTCAGAGGCCACTGCTCAGCACCAGGCAAGCTCACCCAGGGAGATGCTCCTGTGGAGGACAGAACTCCCTCCCAGGCACTGGGGTCACCCAGTGAGATCCTCTGTGCCCAGAGCCCCTGTCCCCAGCACAGGATGCTGTGACTGCAGCTGGAAATACTGTCAGGAGCCCTCCTCTGCAGGTGACCCTGCAGCCCTGGGCAGCCAGGGGATGGCACAGCTCTTGGGTTTCTCTAGGACAATACAAGAACAAAGAAGAGTTGTTTCTCTGTCCCTCCATCATGTGAGATGGGAGCCCACACTCCAATTCCTCTCTGTTCTGGCCAGGACAATTCTGCTGGCAGAGAAACCTGAGCTTGTGGCCCTAGAAAATGTGTGGTGTGCCTGGAGGGCTGTGCTGGATCTGTGGAGGAGTAGTGGTGGTGGGTTGAAGAGGTGGAGAGTGTCCTGCAGCACTCCAGAGCTCCTTGAGGTTCCAGGCAGGTGGTCCTGGACACTTCTCCTCCAGACTGGGAAGTGTGGTCTGAAGGCAGAGCCAGGGGCTCTGGCACTGCCACCTTGTACTCTGCCCCTGCCCTCCTGCTCTTGGTAGAGGTGGACCATGAAGTCACCTTCAGGCTGGTGCAGCTGAGGAGGTCCAGGCTGGAGTACTCTGGGAGGTGTGGTCAGAAGGGCTGTGTCTGCTGTGTGCAGCACGTGGAGCCCTGCTCAGTTCAGAGATCCCAGGGGCTCCCCAGATGTCTGAGCCAAAGGAGCTGTGTGCCACAGCAGGCCTAGCCCACTGCTCCTGGTTATTGCTGATGTGTCTGACACCCCTCCACCTGCAGGAGCAGCTGGACCATCCCACTGGGTGAAGGGGTTGCCTCCTGTCCTGCATAGTTGTGGGGAGAGCCCCAGTCCCACAGGGAAATTGCAGAGTCATGATGTGTCACTTGGAAGGCTGCTTCCCCCTGCAGCTGGGGGAAGGAGGCAACAGGACCACCAAGGTATCAGAATACCACGTTTCCACCAGTGCTGAAATCAAAGAGATGCTGGCAGGGCTCCAGCTCCTGGTGCCCCTGTTCCTGCTCGCCACCCTGCTGCCCCTTTGCCAGGGTAGGTGTTAAGGAATGCCTGGTGCAGCTCTGCAGAGCTTGTGATCAGAGATGCCTCCTGGGGCCATTTGTGTTCAGCAGCTGGGATCTCATGGCCTGGATGCTGCTCAAGATCTTCTTCTGGTGGCCCATCATGGTGATACCCAGACTCCGAATGTCCCTGGAGAACAAAGACACCGTCAAAGACACCCCAGGGACCTGTGCCTGGCTCTTCTCCCCTTGCCCATCAGCACAGGGCTGGTCCTGCTGAGGGTCCCTGGCATCCTCCCAGGGACAGAGAGCTTTGGGCATGTCCTCCTGACAAGGCCACCTGACAGCCCTGTGGGGAGCAGGAGCAGGATCGCTCCTGACAGGCTGCTAGGTGACGAGATCGATGCTGTAAATTGGATTCAGTTTTAGTGAGATGCCCTCAGATAACCCAGTCAGAAAGAAGGATGGATGATGAGCCTTCCCCATTCAAAAGATTCTCTGATGTGCATGAGAAGCAAGGATCATTATCAGCTCAATCCCAGAGCAAAGGCCCCACATGCAGCCTCCAATCAATGCAGACAGCAACCCTCTGTCTGTGTCTCTCTGTCTTCCCTTCCACTGCCACAGGAACCACTGTCCAGCCTTTGGACAGGGAACAAGGCTCCTTAGAGGCTGAACAGGCTGCTGCCAGCCCTGTCACTACTGGTGACAGCAAGGGATGGGGGATGTCAGCAGGTATAAGGGCAGGAGCCAACATAGCTGCCTTCTTTGCTGGTACTGCTTGGATGCTCCACCTTGGAAACTCCCTGGACAGGTGGGAGACAGAGTTCCTTACAGCAGGAGGGGGGTGAGACAGATCTGCTCCAGCTTTTCTTACTTAGCCCACCCCTGGTCATGTGTTAATGACCTTCCAGTGATGCCTCCCTCCTGGCTGCACTGAGCAGGGAGCCAGTCCTGGGCACAGAGGTTCCCCTAGCTGATTTTTGAGGTGATTTCAGGGCTTTTTGGGGTCCCCAGCCCCATGTCAGAGCTGCACCTCTTAGAGCAGCCCTGGGGGGATTTGTCGGTTCCCTGAGGTGATTTTTGGGGTGATTTTGGAGTGATTTCAGGGTCACAAACACCATGGCAGAGCTCAACCTGCTCAGGCAGATTGGGGGTGTCTTCTTGGTTCCCTGAGGTGATTTTTGGGGTGATTTTGGAGTGATTTCAGGGTCACAAACACCATGGCAGAGCTCAACCTGCTTGGGCAGATTGGGGGGGTGTCTTGTCAATTCCCTGAGGTGATTTTTGGGGTGATTTTGGGGTTTTTTGGGGTCCCCAGCCCCATGACAAAGCTCTCAGCTACAATTGTTTTCCAGTGATCCTGGAGAAGCTGTGCAGGACAGCACAGCCACACTCTGGTCCAGAGATGCTTTTTGCAGGGAGAACAAAGATGAGAATCACAAGGAGACAGCAACCTCCTGCCTGACTCTGCTGTGACCAGGAGGTTGGGTTAGGTGACCTCCTGGAGCACCTTGCGACCTGAACTACCTCCTGTGGGCCTAGAGTGACACTGGAGAGCCACCACAGAGCACTGGGGGTGACCTGGTGCTCACAGCCCCTCAGTACCACTGCCACACCTTCCCTCAAAGCTCGGCACAGCCGTGCACATTGCCCCAGGTCTCAACACCACCTGCCTAGAGATGTGTCCCTGGCACCAGGGACCAAGTAGAAGGAGCCAGCTGAGGCAGGCTGGTCCCTGTCTGGGGCTGGTGGGCTGGTGCAGGGACAGCCAGCCCTCCCTGCTACTCACTCGATGTTCATGTGCATCACCATGCCCAGGGAGGAGTAGCCAGCCATGGCAAAGTTGTCCCGGTAGTGCCCCAGTCGGATGGAGTCCAGCCAGTCCTCCACAGTCCAGCAGCTGCTCAGGTCGAGGAGACCCCTGTCCAAGCGTGTCTGGGTGAACCTGGGAGCAGGACACAAGGCCTTAGACCAGAAAGGCTGGCCCAGGTGCACCTGAATGCACCCACAGGATCAGGAGAACACTAAGGTTGGAAAAGCCCTTTAATATCAACCCCAGCTGTTGACTCAGCACTGCCAGGGCTGCCACTAAACCATGTCCCCAAGTGCCACATTCACACCTCCAGGGATGATGACTCCACCACTGCCCTGGGCAGCCTGTGCCAGAGCCTGACCACCCTTTTTGGGAAAAAAATTTCCCTGATATCAAACCTAAACCTCCCTTGGCACAACTTGAGGCCATTTTCTCTTGTCCTGCCCTTCATTCCCTGGGACCAGAGGCCAACCACTGCCTGGCTACCCCCTCCTGTCAGGGAGTTGTGGAGAGCCAGAAGGTCTCCTCCTTTTTTTCAGACTGAGCCCCTTTCCCAGCTCCATTCCCTTCTCTGGACACACTCCAGCCCCTTCACTTTTGTCTTATCATGAAAAGCCCAGAATTGACCCCAGGATTCAAGGTAGGGCCTCACCAGTGCCCAGCACAGGGGAGCAATCACTGCCCTGGTCCTGCTGGCCACACAATTCCTGAACCAGACCAGATGCCATTGGCCTGTTGTCCACCTGGGCACACATCTGTGACCCTGAGATCCTGCAGAGCAGGACAGAGAGCCCTTTCAGGCAGGTAAAAGCAGGGATGCTGCTGCACGGGCACTGCTGCACTTCCTTGGCCTTGGCATGGGGATGGCATGGTGGGAGCAAGGGGGTGAAGTGCAGGAAATTCCTCACTGCCCACCACAACCAATGCCCACGGGCCCTGGGTATGCCTGTCTTGGGGTGATTCTGTGACAATCCTGTATTCCCCACCACCTGCTTGAAGTTTCTTTTTGTACCTTTAAACTGCAGCTGGGAGGACTCTTCAAAGCTGCTCACTTGACCTTGCAGCCAGAATGTTTACAGATTTTTATCTGGTTGGAGACTTTTTTTTTCTCTGCTAGTAGCAAGGGAGGGAGGGCTTTTTTTTTGCTCTCAACCTTTCAGCTTTCAGCTGGAGAGGGACTGAGATCTGCCTCAGCAGTTTCTATTGCCTTTTGGAGTGTTTTTGGCTCATTTCTCCATCCCAGACCAGCTCACCATCTCTGGGACACTCAGTGGGACTCTGCCCCAGACCTGGTGGGGCTCGGCTCTGCTCAGTCCTTGGGCCTGGAAGCCGAGTGAGAGAACTGTGGGAAATCCACCAACCTCCACCTCTGGGACAGGAGTGGGGTTCAGTGTCCTTTCCTTCCCTGTGCCTGGGAGAGGAGGAACTCTTTTTTGTTAAATA
>VZRX01014984.1:0-33083 GCA_013398075.1 Notiomystis cincta
CTCATTTTGATTTTGTTGTTTTGTACAACTCATACAGCTCATCATGTTCTGAAGACAGTAAGGTATTTAGAGGAATAAACAATCTTTTTCCCTAAAATTTTACTGGCTTATTGTTGGAATCTCCAAGGAATACTATTGCTGTAATTATTAAACAATGCGACATATTAAACAATGTAAATGAAAAGATGATTTCCAGATGAACTTTTTCTATTTTGGAATAGAAGTTGAAATTAAATCTGATATTAAAAATTTTACTTTCAATGCTTATAGAAGTTCATCTGCAGTCAATCAATATGTCAGCTCATCCCACCCCACTGAGCTTCCCAGAGAGACCCTGAGCCAAAGCTCAGTATCATCTCCATCTCCATCAACGAGCACCGTGATATGTCAGAGATCCTTAAATAAGAATTTTGAAACTTTCATACTTTTTATTGATGCTTGAATGGATCATGCAGGAAAAGACATCTAAATGACATTCTGCTATTAAGAATATAAACTGTCTGTTGTGTTATGCCATTAGTACTGTACCATGACATTTTGCTCTAAAGAAATAAAACAAAAACATTTATCATGAAGAAAAGAAATAAATATAGGGTATGTAAAGGGCAATTAAGACAATTAATAATAGCTACAGTGGCCAAGTCATAAAGGAAGTATTTTACAACAGAGCTCCTTTCTGAGCTATCTGCCATATGCACAGGATACCCCCAGCACTCACTGCCTGTAATTACTGCATTCTAACTAAAATGAGAAAACATCATAAAATTCTCAATATGCAGCTTCTATAAAGTTTTACAAATATGTTCTTATAATTGTAGACATGGGTGACATGGATGTCCTAGAGAACAAATTTTTTGTTCTTATTTCTTGTGCTCACCTTATGCCACATGGTGGCTAAGTAGCTTGTGCCTTTTCCTAATCAGTGGTCAATGGATAACTCATAATTTCCTCAGGATAAATTCTAATTCAGCCCTCATCATCCAGGACAGATTTGGCACAGCTATTTTTAGAAGAAAAAAAAAAATCACTTGATTACTGCTATTTTGGAAGTGCAACAGCTGTCAGCAGACAGAAACCTCTATTTTTCATCCAGAAGATAAAAGTAGGTCAAGCAGCGTTTATTCATGCAGACAACATTCAGTAGCTCAGACTGGGGTGAGAGTTTGGCTGACACTTGCCACTCTCAAGGCTTTAAGCAAAAGCCAGTTGAGTTTTGTTGACACTGTTTTCCTCACAGTCCTGTAATGCCTTCTCATTAATGAATGCACTTGTTCTTCCTGCAGCAAAATGCATAATCTAGAAAAGCTCTCTGCTGACATATCTATCTCTATGATAATGTTCCAAGGGATTTGCATACACAAGGTATGTAACAGTTTGGCATTGCATTCCAGGCTGCCTCACAGCCAGACAAAGTGCTCAAGTTTTGTCACTGAGGTCAGGGTCAATGTACTGCCAAATGCTAGCTGGTCATTTAAAGGGCTCCATTGCATCTCACTCCCTGAATGGCTGCTTTTGGCCAGGCACAGCTTTAGAAGACTCCAATCCTGCATTCAGTGGTTAGTAGGGCTGCCCTCAAAAAGATTCAGCAGAAATGGCTTTTTCCTCTCTGACAATGTCTTTTGTCCAATTGCTGCTGAGAAAAAAAAATAAAGTCAGAATCTCACAGTCAGAGAATGGTTTGGGGTGGAAGGGAACTTCGCCATCTACTCCAATCCCCCTTCACTGAGTAGGACGCCTTCAACTAGACCAGGTTGCTCAGAGCCTTGTCCAACCTAACCCTGAATATTCCCAGGGATGGCGCATCTGCCACCTCTCTAGGCAATGGTTTCAGTGTTTCACCACTCTTATTATAAAAGCATTCTTCCTTATATGTAATCTAAATCAACCATCTCTTAGTCTTAAACCATTACCCCTTGTCCTATCGCAACAATCCCTGCTAAAACATGTTCCCCCCTTTCTTATATGCCGTCTTTAAGTAGTGAAGGACATATTGTGGTTTTCCTAGTGCTGGCAAAACCAGAAATTATTTGTATCTTTCTAGCTCTTTTGGTTTATCTGGTTGTTGTACTTTTTGTGGGGGGTTTTTTTTGGTTGTTTTTTTTTTTAAGTAGCAGTTAAAAGTCTGGCAATTTTGTTTACTTTTCTGTGCAAAAATTTGGGACTTGTTAAATTTTACCCCAAATAAATTTATTCTAAGGAGGATCTGTTTTCATTTAAAAAGCTCCATTGTGGTGGAAAAGTTATGAAGTTTCACTCAATTATCAAGATGTCAATCTCACAATCTCACATCAGCAATGTGAGATCACAGTTTTGCAGCATCCAAAATAAACAACTAGTTCAGGCTAATGAGTTCCAAAACAAACTAATACTGGTCTTTAATGCTATAACTTTTTTGTTTTTTTTTAAAGTGAGATATAATAGGGAATGGATGGATTGCATTGCCTTGCCAATACTGTACACTGTAATCTGTAGCTACTCAAAGAACTCCTATATGTCACTGTATTATAAACAATCAGAAACCATTTTTTTGTTTGAAATTTTTCTTTGGGAAAGAAGAAAGACAGAGCAGTACAAGAGATTCCCCTCCTTATATTTATTTGAATGTAGCAAAATATTAAAAAAAAGATTTTTTTCACTTGCTCATTTGATACTCAAAGAACTTAAAAAAAATCTTACATCCATTTGCTGTTGGGACATTTCCAGTATTCTGTGAAGTTGTTGGAAATGGGGAAGTGTAAAATGGAAGCTTCTGTTGTAGCAACTCTACGACTTGACACAGAAATAAAAGCCTTTTACAGTGAATCCATTTGTATTCACTCTGGATTTCAAAATTATTTCCATCCACTGACAGTTCTGGAATCTGTGTACTTGTAAATGCAAGATGTGCAGATGTCAGGAGAGGCTGCCAAGAGTCTGGAAAAGCAGCAGAAGCTGGTGTTGTCTGGTTTGATCAGGAAGGGGCTGACAGTCAGACAGTGAAAAGATTCATTTTGTGTAACGAGAAATATTTCCATACATAGAGCATCAATATGTGTGATCCTTATTTTTTCTGAAACTTGAACGCAAGTGTGCCCGTGAGGATTTGTCTGCATATTTAGAATGGAAAAAGTCACTGTGGCCTGGAAGATCAGCAAAGAGGATGTCAGGGAGCTGAAATAATAAACACATTGATGCTGGAATTTTTGCTTTGTTTCTTCATTCATATTCCACTTGGTATAAATACAGTGATTTTTTAACCATGGAAAGTAGGCAAGTGTTTGGAAACTATTTCATATAGTGGGAAGACATCATTTCAGCTCGAAGGATACATTGCAGCCATTAGTTTTGTACTTTTTTCAGTTCAAATACATAAGTACAAGAAGTACTTGCCAATAAATATTTTAGTGTACATTTGTTAAACAGTCTGAAAATATATTTGTTAAGATACTTAATACCTTTTTTTTTCTATAGTCTAATGGTGGAGACTTAACTGATTTGGAAATTGTACAAGATCATTAGTGGTTTATTTTTCAAATTTTGTGATCTGTAGCTTTAGGTATTATTTTAGTTGGTCCTATGTGCAAATAGAGCTACCTAGAAAACTTGTGAGCTTAAAAACAGGCCTCTTTGTTTTTCTACCCTCAATGACATTTAAATTACAGGACTGAGAAAGTAATTAGAACAATATGGTCTACTGGCCTATTACCTAAGTTAGCCTTGCACAGGGATTCTCTTTAGTCAGTGAGGGATGGCAATATAGTCACTGCTGTGCAAGATATCTGAGGAGCCCTAGGTAGGGCAAAAATTTGTGTAGTTGGTGCCAAACTCTTCTTCCCATGATCTCAAGTGTGGAACCTGTCCCTAGAAGAATGGCAAGAGGAAACTGGAAGGAGGCAGGCAGGTGATGGCTGGAAGCAGATGCCTCCTGGTGCCAGGAAGAAGGCTCCTGCTGCACCTGAACTGAATAGGTTCACTGCCCTCAAGGTGAGGAGGACTGATTGTGCTTTCATGCAGTGCATCTGAACCCTGAACCACAAAGGAGCAGCAGGAGAAAGCAGCAGCTGATAGCAGTGAATGACTCCCTGCTGCAGGGCCAGAGGCCCCCGACCTGTTGTACAGAAAAGTTTGCTGCTTTCCAGGGGCTCAAGTTTGGGTTGTTGTGCAGCAACTGATGAAGCTCAGCTAACCCAAAAAGCTTCTTTCAGTAAAAGTCTTGTGGTAGTTTTTGTGACGTTTGAGTAATAATACAGCTTATTTTTCATGTACTTTGACAAAAGCTTCCTTACCTTGTGTCCAAGCCTCTTGCAATTTGTACCATAGAGTCATAATTACTTTTGAATTAGACTTGACTGTAGTTCAGGATAACCTTAGTTATAAATATTGGCAGCTTTTGGTTGAGCCCTGAGGTAAGCTAAAGTGACACACACTTTTCTCACATCTCACAGATAACTTACAATATTATTGATTACAGCCTCAGACTGTATTACTAATATCTTTCCCTTTTTTTTAAGTATTCATATTTTTTTAATTCTTGCTCTTCCTCAATATGCCTGAATTGCAATTTCAGTCATCAGAAAAGGAACAGAAATATTGAGACATACATTCCTTGTGCACAAACTAGAATGAAGAATTTGTGGTGGGCTGAGAAAGAATATATGTGTATATAGTTTTAGGACTTCTGTGGTTTTATATCATTAGTGTATTCTTACAAAATTGCCAGTGTACAACTATAATATACACTGATAGGAACACTGTTTTTTTATAACACTGTTATAAAGATCAACTATGTAATATCTAGGATTTTAAAAAAAAGGCATAAATGGTATGATCATTTAAATGATTCTTTTCTTTGGTGTTTTGAAGATATGTGTATTTACCAAGTAAGGGAAATAAACATTCATATTTAATCTTCTTCTTTTTGTGTGTGTAAAATTAATGTTAAATACATGTAACATTAATAATACAACTTTACAGAAGAATAAACATTTTAGTTTGAAAACACTCCTGCACTCTATTTAGTATTTAAATGGGGATTAATAAAAGTTCCAGGTTCAACAACCCCCTTTTTTGCAGTGTCTGAACTGTATAGACTTTTCCTCTACTGAAACTATAGCTTGTTATCCATTTCCCTGGTACAGGAAAGACATTTCAGTATATTCAAGGCTATTACAAGTAGATTTTATTATTTTCAAGGGAACACGTCTCCCTAAGGCTTTTATATATGTACACATAAATATATAAAACTTATATTTTAATATGCACATACGAATCAATAATTATATATATAATTATATATATTTGTAGTTTTAAGGTACATAAAAGGTCATAGGGTGGTTTAATTGTACTATTTGCTGCTTATAAACTTTAGATTGAGGGACTTTTCTCTTGGCAGCTGAAAAATAGAGAGAGATAAAAGGAGTAGCTGTACTGCTGGCAAGCCACTCACATTTATCATCATCCTGGGCTGACATTGTGGAGGAAAGTCTCAATACATATTTAATTAAACTTCTTGTTCTTCCTCAAATGAGGGCTTAGGATATAGGAAAACATAAGATGAAATGTGTGCTGCAGCTGAATTTAGCATAATGCATCTATGACTCTCAGTTTTGGAAGGACTCCAGATCTAAATAACTGGCAGCTAAAAAAAAGGGGGTGGGGGGCAGGGAAGATTATCCTGTTTACCAAAAGGCACTTTTATTATAGTTAGATCTGGAGTTATCTTTTATTGCTTTTACTTTGGTAGAATTAGAATCAGAAATGAAGCTTTAATTTATCTTGACATAAAACAAATGAATGAAACTATATTAGAATAATCATAAAATTACAGTAGCAAGCAAAAAAGTAAGAGAGAATTATTTCTCTATGAATGGAAGAGATCCTTTACGAACACCAGAAGTATCACCATGTCCCAAACTGAAATAAAGCACATAATAAAAAAGGGAAAATTATGGCTGCTTCAGTGTAAATACAAATATCCTGTGACCTATTCCAGATGATCACAAAAAAACAATATAATGGAACTGTAATTATAGACTATCTAAATACAACAAATACCATGTTATGCTCAATGTAGAGAGTTGCTCCAATATTTTTTCTCTTCAATATCTTGGATTCAAGGCTTACAAAAACCTGCACAGGTAAATAAATTTTTTAAATATTTTATGACACATACTTTCAACACATAATTTCAAAGTTATTTTCCCAGAAATTATTTCTGAATGTATTCTGCACTAACCAATATCCTGAATAAAGAGTTAAGCCTATTCTCAACTTGCTAGCACCTGCTCCAGTATAAACTGTGGAACCTTCACCTTCCCTTTCCTTGTTGAAGATATATTTCCATTTTCAAATATCCCAAAATGCATGATATAACAGAGTTAATGAACACTTTGACATTTCCTGCCCATGCCCCAGATGGTAAGAGCAGTCAGTGGTTTCTGTAAAGCATTTAGATGCTTGTGTATGGGAGTGGATGCTTATTGTTAGGTGTATGTCTGAACACTTCTTCCTCATCCTTGAGAGCAGCAGAGAGGGCAGAGCACTGTGAGCTCATCACAATGTCCTTTACCATCCCTCTTCTTCTCAAGGAAGGACTAAGTGTTGACTTCCAGAATCTGATGGATATTTCTTAAATGTAACTACCACACCAGGGAACAGGGAGAGCTACTAGGAGTGACTTAAGTGTTTTTTGGGAGGTTTTCAATAAAAATTGTAATTCTATTGTTAATGAGGCTTTTCTGCATTAATAATCTGGACTATTAAATTGTTGAAACATTAATGGGACTAACAACAAATTCTTATCTTTCTGTAAGAGATGTATTCACTTTTGCTCTTTAGAAGATTTTGAAGTGTAAGAATCTTCTGGCCTACTTTTCCTAAGTACACAGTAGCCTTCCTTCCTTACAGTATAACCCAGCAAAAAGAAATTTTCCATGGTAAATGCTATATGATTTATGATTATGTGATTATATACACCTTAGAAAACTTTAGTTGAGTATTTCCAAGCTGAGTGAACTACATCTTCATCCCATGTTAATTTGTAGTTCATATTGCATTCTTTTTTCTGCTTTTGAATTCTGATACTAAGAAGAGTAATGAGTTTGGGCCTCAGATTTGACCTCACTCAGGAAGTTTTGAATGAAACCAATGAAACTGCTGTGATTCAAAGAAAGCTTAAAGCTTATTCATGGTCTGAGCATGACTACTAGATTGTAGTTACCATGAATTTAGGTGCCATTTAGTCCTTTTCCAGTTGATTTGTGAATTGTGATGGAGCTTAGTCAATTCCTAAGTGCCCAGGTGCTCAGATGGAGTGCATGTGTGTATACTTGTCTGTAGGTAGCTATGGCACTTGCACTCAGGAGCCAGTTCAAGTATTTATGTGTAGATACAAGATTTAATAGCTGAGAAGCAGAGGTACTATTTAATTTATGCACTGTCAGGCTCAGTTTTAGAGAACAGCCTTCCTAACTCACTCAGTGACCAACACAACATACAAAATAATAATTTTAAAACACATTAATTAACATTAAACAGAATCTTCATATAAGACTTTGATTTACACATGCAAGGAGAAGACAGCATTAGATAGCATTAAAATTTTGAGATATCTTTAGAGAAACTAAAATCTTATTTGTTGTATGTGCATGTGCATATGCATGTGTGCTTATACATATTATTTGGTTTCTAAAAATAGCTGCTTTGGTACACACCACCCCTCAGGATATATATGGTAAGTATCTTAATGATAATGTGGCAAAAAGTGGTCCTCACGCAGCCTTACAGAGGTTCACTGAAGAGCATATAACCTTGCAAAACCAAGTCAGGTTTAATGTTGTCATAACTTTTTTGGAAATTAATTTTTGTGAGAAAATTATATTTTGTTTGGGAAAGGTTTCTTATGTGTCTGCAGGAAAAGACAGAGAGAGACTGCAGAGCCTACAGTTGGTGGGTGGCAAATATTCTTGCTCTGCATTAGAATCTACTCACAGATGCCTGAACTTAACTCAGA
Organism: Notiomystis cincta; assembly: GCA_013398075.1. NCBI lineage: Eukaryota > Metazoa > Chordata > Aves > Passeriformes > Notiomystidae > Notiomystis > Notiomystis cincta. Next base: position 7,991 of record VZRX01014984.1, read on the forward strand.
ATCTGGAAACAATGGAGACAGCACCGAAGGCTATGGAATCAAATGTATTCTTCTTACCAACAACAGCTTATTACATTATCAATTTTCCACAGAATAAAAAATAGTCCATCATTTTGATAAGTATCCTTCTGACTCTTGGTCAGTACATTTGAGAAGTACATTGAAACATTGTCTACCAGTTTAAAGGCAGAGTTGGGATTCTATAATGTATTTGTAGTCTCTGTGGTGGCAATGGAATAATACAGAAGAGGCAAGGGCAAGAGGAAGATCATAAAGGAGAAGTACCTCAAAACAGTGGTCAACCAATATTCTAGTTGATACTTCACTGTTGTGTGATAACAGGACAAGCATCCTGTCAGCTCCTCAGCTCTTATCTAGTAACCTTTCTGCTTTACCACTGTGAAAAGTACTCAGTAGCATTGTCATGGTAATTGCCAGAGTGCAGCACCATCAATTCCCACCTCATCAGTGGAAATCTACTTACTGATAATTTGTGAAATTGCAAATACTAAGGTGTACAAAAGAACTTGTTGAAAGGAGAGAACAATGTTTACTGAACAATGTTTAAATATAAACAACCAGGAATAAATTTTAAACAGAAGCAGAGATCTCTCAATCCCACATGTAGTTACCAGTTTGTCACTGATGTCATTATCTCAACCTCTTGAGCTATAATAATAGCACACTTTGCAGAATTGTGCGAACACGAAATTTTATTTTTAAACTTCTAGTGCTTTCTGAACTGGCAGTTGGATTTTAATTTTCTAAAAGACTCAGTCACTTCTGAATTATGTTATTTTTCTCCATAATTTGCTCATTTCCTGGTATGTATTGGCACCAACTTAAGATCTGATGCTGCACACTCTGGGAAAATCACACATATAATGAAAAATGTTTAGCAGTTTTGTTGTAGTCACAAAATGTTATGCCTGTGTGACACATTTTTTCTTTTTTGCTATTTCGTATTTTTTATACAAGCTTAGACAAATTGAGCTAATTAGTTTAAACTAAAATCAAAAGATTTACTGCTGAAATAGAAATTCTTAAAATCTCTAAATTATTTCCTTTTAACAGACAATTTTGATGACATAGAATTGGGTTTCAACAAGAAGCCTAGTCATGTCTTAAATCTTTTTTATTCAAGGTTATTTTTTAATAATGCATTAAGTTCAACTACACTTAAACATGTGCTAAGTAAAACATTTATAAAGCACTGTTGATCTATGCACTTACTGAGTATATAAAGAAAAAAAATGTTTTGTAAACTAGGAAGAGGGAAGAAATCATATCCTTTACTGTACACTTAGTACAGGTATTTGTGTATATCAGGATAATATTTCTGTTATAAAGATTTTTAAAAAAAAGGACCTAGGATGAGAAATGAGACATATTAAAGGAATCTGGAAGGTATACTATTATACTGATTTATATAAAAATATATTATCTAGTTTACATTTATACCTTGTGAATCTCTCTTCTCAGGCAATAGAAACAGATAAACCTTAGATGACACTCATCCCATCCTAAAAGGATTGTTTCAGATATTTCAGATGACCTGCTTATAGTGTGACCTTGAGAATAACTGCAGAGTAGTTCTTAGGTGAGTTTCTCTGGGATGGCAATATTTAGGAAGTGTATTGCTAGAATAATAATTCTCAATTTAGTATGACTGAGAAAAAGAGAAGGCACATCCTAGAAGAGCAGAGAACTGAACATCCAATCTGTGTTTGGGTGTCTGTAAAAATAAGATGACACTATATTCAGAAATGAAGCCAGGCAAAGGTCTTTTTCCAGAAGGCTGCAAAAAAATTTGCTATCTGTTCTAGAGTTTTATTCATCTCTAGGCTGTAAATATGAAATATTTATGATATGATATACTTATTGGACTAAAATATATTACCTCTGTCTATAAATATGGGAACTGACAAATAAGGAAGGATCTGACCCAAAGAACACAAAATGAGATTTTTAAGGATAAATTTTTACAAAGTTAGGAATAAATAATAATAATAAAAAAAAGAACACCAAACCAAACCAAACCAACCAAACAAACAAACCCCGCCAAAAACTAACATACAAACAAAAAAAAAACCCAAAAACAAAACAAAAAATCCCAAGAATGAAAACAAAACAAAAAAAGTTCATTCAGAAACTGCCATGCTCGTCTCTACTTTTGTACATAAATTGGGGAATGGCCAATATCTTTCCTCCTTTTGTCTTTTTTAATTCTGGAAAATGTCTTGTTTGGAATTAAAGTGACAAGAAAACAAAGTAATCTGTCTAGAATAGTAATTAACAACAGTGTCCGTATTCTTCAAGGATGAAATATAGTAGTGTCCCAAGTACAGGTAAGAATGTATAGTTTTCTATTCTAAAATATGGAATTAAGTTGGTCAAAGACTTGATAATTGTTGTAGAGCCTCATTTTTCTTTAAATAAAATTCCTTAGTAGGTTTTAAGTATTTTAGATCAGTCATTATGAACCAAAAGCAAAACATTTTTGTCAGCCAGAAGGTCCCAGGATTGCAGACCAGTGTTGTCTTTTCTCATTCTTTCAATAATCAGGCTTCCCATTTGCTTCCATTTCGAGGTTTATGTCAATCTCTGTGATTTCATGCACCATTGGCTGAGTTGATACATCTTAATGAAACCCACACAAACACCACAAATTCTGATCTCTTCCGATCAAGATATTTATGCATTTATTTTCTGAATTTGTTGAGTATTTAAACTAGTATTTTTAGATTTCTAAAATTTTAATTTTAGGTCTTTGTGTTTACTATTTTCTGAAACTATGTTAAATATACATTCAATCCTTTCCTCTAAATTAAATTTTTATCCTACTAAGAATATAATAAAAATATTTTTTCAATTTTGTACACAGTTATGTCACTACATTTTCATTTTTTTACAGTTGGAGGATACCTTTTTCATAATTATCCATAATTTGCACAGCAATCCCAGAGTTGGCATAGGTTTCTTTTCAAGGAAACTGGTTCAATGTTGTCCCATTTTTCTGAAACCCTCCTCCCTAGGGCTCTGTTGTCTGTAATTTATGCCCTAGTTTGGTGCCACATTGCTGTGTGACCTTGCCCCAGTCTTACTAACAGTTAAGTTGTGAGAAAGTCTGTGAAAGGAAGAGATATAAAACAAGTAAAAGCACAGACAAAAGTACAATTGCTGAGACAGTATTAGCAATGAAACAATTCACAAGAAGAAATACTGATGTGAAGTTTACAAAAACCCCAAGGACAAGGTCAAAGAATCAAGAGGCAAGAGGCCAGAGCCCTTGGCAATTTCTCCTGACTCTGGCTGCCCAGCTTGCAGACACTCGTCAAGGATGGCCAAGGTATTAATGCTTAGCTGAGGAGTTTGCTACTCCCCGTGGTTTAATGCATCTCTTGGTCAATAAATATATTTGCACTCTCAGTTGTGCATATTCTGTTTACAGAATGTCCTTCAGAATGGCAAAAAAAAACTGTCAGAAGGAGCTGATGTGGAAAGGAAACTTACCATTACCACAGAAGTGCAATTTGTATGTAACCAGGGTTATAGAAATCACAGAAACAGGTCTTTGGTACATGGGGGCACCACTTTTGGTAGCAGTATGATCACAAAACATAGCTGTAGGAACAGGATCTCTCTTCCAAAAATTTCCTCCAAGTCCAAGTTGATCCATGATCAGGTATTATGTGTATACACAAAAAGATTTCATATTCAAGTCTAATTACTGAAGTCTTATTTCCCAATGAATACTACAGTCATTGTTCAAAATGTGCAGTTCTTCCGCTGACATCCTATACTTTAGATCTAAATCTCAAATTACTGAAAATAGGGGAGAAAATCTGGAATCAGAGAGAAACTAAACCACTGCCATTACAGGTTTGTTATTTAAAAGTGTCCCTAATTTCTGTGTAGGTCCAGATATGGTTAATAGTCTAGATGCTATAATAAGGGTGTTAAGGAAGAAAACCAAATTTCTTTTTAAAAACTATTTGTAACAATAAAATAAAAATAAAAACACTGTTTAATAATGAAGAATCAGACTGTGGAAAGCCAAAGTAAAACTTGTTTAAAGTTTTAGTGTTTTACTAAACCATATAAACAACACACACAATCTTATTTGCTTTGTACAGCAAATTATAGGTTCCCTACTGGAAATTCTAGAGTGTGTTTAACTTAAAAAAATGAAAACTGTCTTGAAATATTAAATTAATAAAAATGGAACTAAAAAGGTTTTTATAATTATATACATTTCTAAGGACAGCCTATGCAATTTTGCATGTCATTTATTCTGTCTGAGCATAGGCAACAGGTAACTCACAGCTTCTCCAGGTTAGGTGATTAGTTAGAAGCCCTAAATGATTTCTTAATTTTATGGCCACAAATGTATCCTTGTAGAAATGTTACCACCATGTCCATTTTTCCCCTCTTGCACCTGCATACAGTACACAGCCATCCTTGAAACACCTGAGAATGAAGTCTGCGATTGGTAGGTACAGAACCTCTTTCTTAACTGAGCTATTAACAATAATAATAATATTAATAATAAACATAACATAAATGACAACATAAAGCAATCCAAATATTTTAGATCAAGCTGTAAGCAATTCCTCTGAACATACAATCAAGCCTTTAGACCTCCATGATCAGAGGCAATTACACCTAAGTTTACAAAATAACAGCAGGTATTTATAGGCTAAAAAAAAAAGGTAGAAAAATCACAGCTATCATTCTAACACTATAATTATCAAAATGCATTTTCTTGTCTTTACTGTTTGATTTTCCCAGAAGGAAGAATTTCTTTCTTTTGCAATGAAAAAAAAATCTATTTATTCTTTTGGATACACATGTACTAAAAAAAATTCCTATCCTCATCAGAAATTCAAATCCTGTGTTTGCAAAGTGCCATGTGATTTCTTCCCAGGAACTGCAGCCAGCAAGGAGACAACTTTTTATACCAATTATTTTTCAAATTATTTTCAGCAGATGCTTTACATTCCTTCATCTGTCTGATGAGCCTAGCAGCTTACATGAAACCAAGATAGCTCTGTTGTCTTTCAAGACTCTCTGCAGGTAAGAGTATCATCTTTCCCCTAATTACTACTGATGTATGATAAAACAGTGTAGTTTTATAGGGTTTTGACACACAGAAACATAAAAGGCTCTTAAATGGCTCTGTGCTCCATTTTCTATAAGGTCAGGTAGTTTTCTTAATCAATTTGTCAGCTGTATTAACCTTCAAAAACTACTATTTAGTGCAGTTCGGATAGTTAAACCTCTAAAGGCTAATTTATTCTCTGCTTCTAGGCAATCAGAATTTTGCCTTCTTTTAGTAGGCTACATCAATTTAACCTGAGTGTGAGTCTGACCTATTTAATATTAATGGAGTTTTGGTGTGACCCCTCAGAATGAAAAGTTTTCTTCTTCCAGTACTGAGTGGCAGGTAGAAATTAAACTAAAAATAAAGCAAAACAAAGGACAAATTAGAGGAAAATAAAAGGGGAAAAAACAAACAAACAAACAAACAAACAAACCAAAACAAAACCAAAAAACCAAACAGGTTTTAAAGTGTAATCTCAGGAACTGGAACTAGCATTCAAATACCTTTAGAAAAAATCCTGATTTTTTATAAGAGTCTGAGGAGTCACTGGATACTACCTGTATCACCTCAATTACCTTTGCCTGGGTACATGAGATATCAAGGAATAAAATCAGGCTTTACAGTCAGTGGAATCATACAACAGAGCTCCCTTCTCCTGCAGTGACACCAACAGAAAGCTGGTTTTATGACTTTAGAGGGAGTGGTGCAAAATGTGTGCAAAAGAAAAGAGCTAGGCACCAAAGGAGAGAAATTTCAAAAGGAACTTCTGTAAATGAAAGCAAGCTTGTAGCTGTATGCAGTGAAAGTGGATATATAAAAAAGTCTGCTCTTTGTGGTGTCAGGAGACTCTGAGGCATGTGAACACATTCGTGACTCTAAAACCAAAATGACTAAAGATTAAAATAGATATAATAGATTTTTTCATTTAAAATACACACAATCGCCTACAACAATCCTCTAATCTAGCTACCTGATCTCTTCAGGTCTGACAAGAAGTTAGGCATTCAAGGGCATTGTTCAAATGCCTCTTAAACACTGACAGGCTTGCAACATTGATTACCTCTCTAAGAAGCCTGTTTCAGTACTTGCCCACCTCTTCAGTAAAGAAATATGCCCAATGTCCAGTCTAAACCTCCACACGTGCAACTTTGAACCATTTCCATACAATTCCTACCACTGGATACCAGCTAAAAGAGACAACCATCTCCCTTTTCCCACCACTTCCTCAGGAAGCTGTAGAGAGCAACGAAGTTGTCCCTCAACCTCCCTTTCTCTAACTACACGAGCCCAAAGTGCTCACTCAGCCTTTGCTCACAGCACAGGCTCTTCAGCCCTTTCACCAGCTCTGTTGCTCTCCTGTGCATGAATTCAAGAACCAGCACATCCTTCTTAAACTGTGGGGCCGAGAAGTTCACACAGTACTCAATGTGAAGCCGTATTAACTCTAAATATATCAGAATAATCACCTCTTTTGACCAATTGGGGTTCACTGCACCCCAAGCTGCAGTTTGCCCTCTTGGCTCCAAGGCCTACTGATGACTTAGACTGAGCCTGCTGTCAATCAGCACCCTCAAATACCTTTTTGCCAGACTGCTCTCCAGCCACTTTTCTTCCAATTTATAATCTGTGCAAAATGTTAAATCATCCTATATGCAGAATCCAGCATTTTGGCTTGTTAGTTTTCATCCCATGAATCATTGCCCAAAACTCCAAACTACCTACATCAATTGCAAAGCCTGCTGTCCCTCACTACAGTCAACAGCACTTCTCACTTTGGTATCATCATCATCATCAAACTCTTGCATTCAGATAATTGATAAAAGTATTGAGCAGAATAGGTCCTAGGGCTGAATAAGAACACCAGCCAGATGTACCCCCACTCACCACAACACTTTGAGCTCTGCCCTTCAGCCAGTTCACCACCCAGTGCACCCAGCATCCCTGCTCTCAGCTTTCCCTGGTAGAAGAAAAGCTCTAGGCCCATCAAATCTTCATGGGCTTCTTTTGGACTCTCTCCATTATGCCAATATTTCTTACACTGTGTAGCCTGGAACTGGACAAAATACCCCAATAATGCATCACAGGGATGCTCTTTGCCCCAAGGGCACTTTTCTGCCTCGTGCTTGACCTGTAGTCATGGGAGTCAGGACCGCCAGGTCCTTTTTTACCAAGCCACTTGCTAAACAGGGAATAGGCAGCCCCTGTGTATGCTGGTGCTGTGGGTTGTTCCTTTCCAGGTGCAGGACTCTGCATCTTTCCTTTGCTGAATTTCATGAGGTTCCTGTCAGCCCATTTCTTCATCTTGTTGAGGTTTTTCTGGATAGCAGCATGCTTCTCTGGCATATCCCTCTTCCCAGACTTGTGTCATCTGAGAACTTGATGAAACTATGTTCTGCTCCATCATCCAGCTCACTAACGAAGGTGTGGAACAGGATGGAACTCTGGGCAACTGTGATCCCTGGCTACACTGCTAGGCAACTCCAACTGGACTTCACACTTCTAATTCTGTAGTTTAAAAAAGAACATCTGTCTTCCCACTGTTTTTGGAAAAAAATAATACTGAATTATTTATTTTGTAAAGCAGCATGCTATTAGGAAGATGTGAAACATCCCAAATGCCTAGAGATAGGTCAAATTAATCAGATTTAGGTTAAAAAAATAGTATTGTATTAACAATAAGCAAAAGAAAGCACAGACTGTTGCAGAAAAATGAAAGTAATTCCAGCAGACAAATAAGAAAAGACTTCAAATAAAAGTAATGAAAACTCTTCTCAGAAAAATAATTCACATGGAAGAATGCACTCCTTTTTTTACAACAGTATATAGAAATAAAAAAGAAACAATGAATGAAGCAAAAATGTTCATGGATATAGAACTGGACAGTGTATTCTCCTCTTCCCCATAGCCATATAAAGTGTAGTTTGAAGAACTGTCACTCTCAGGGTAATATGTCAAACCAGATTTTGTCACAGGTCAAAAAATGTGTATGACTGAGAAAAAAGGCTGGCAGTGATCTATGAGGAGAAAGGGGCAATCGAATAAGCTGAAGATTGAGAGATAGGATGCTCTTCAGCAGAAGTTTTTGGTTCTTTTTGGGTTTTGGTTTTTTTTTTTCAAATTGAGAGACATTTAAAACTGTTCATGCTGTAAGGAAAATGTCCTTTAAAAACTTTTAGCAAGAGAACCTAATCAAACCTGGGGAGAGAGGGTGGGATGGGAGAAGGGGAAGGTGTATATATATGTAAACAGCACATGAGGTTCACTAGTATCACATGGGTAGATGTAACAAGCACTATTTATGGGAACCTAGAACTTTCATTTCCTACAATGACAGGACAATTTTACTCTATTTTCTCATAGTCACATTTCTTGTTAAGTGGCTAATAATTGTCCTTTTTTATCCTAGTTCTTAGACCATCTAAGTGGTTCGGACTTTTTACATTTTTTGATCATTCAACACCTTATATGATTATGAAAAGATCATGGGTACTATGCAAAACTAATCCTAAAAGTGGTTTGAAGGAACTTCAATAGAAACTTTCCTATAAGTTAATAACAGTCACTCCAAAGCTATCAAATAAATTGTCCTGTTAGTTTTTAAGTCTTTCTATTCGAATGAATCCATATTTCCTTCAGTATAATTAATAATTTATTGCAGGCACTAAATATCTTACTGAAACCTAAAATAATTTTTTCCACTTGAAGTACTTCACCTTTAGAACAGTTTGCTGTTGGATCACCCATGCTTCTTAGACTTGCTCTCTACAGCCACATAAAGAAATGTGATAAATCCAATGTTGGGTTAGTTTATATAGATGAGTAAGTTTGAATAACTCTGGAACCTTAAACATGTGAAAGAAACAGATTTACCAGCAGCTGTTTATGATGAGTGACTGAGCAGTTACATCTTCAACAGCTTGGACTGTCAGTAGCAGTCAGTAGGACCTGGTTGTCAGCAAAAATTCCCAGGACAGAAAACCTGTCAAGTAATTATCAGTGTTCAAAATGCTTGAGTTAAAGAGTGAGTTAGGGATCCTATGTAATCTTCATCATAGCAGAAACAGTTCATAACTTCTTGAAGTGATAGAAAATCTTAGATAATTTGATAAATTTAATATATATAATATAATAACGTGTAATGTGTGTTTGGCAACTACAGATTCCTCAATATTTTTGAATATCTTTAAAAAATGTTAAAGTGGAAATATAAGTGATATGTGAGGTTGACTTGTTACCTTCTTTACTTTTCAAGTTAGAATAGATAAGAAAGATAAAACTACAGAAATTTTGCCACCTAAAATCTGATTTATTTTCTTTTCATGCTAATAAAATCATTATCATCTGGTACCAGTGTACCAGCATTACAGACAGATTTTTTTCCACCCTTATTTCCAGTGTTCTATTTGTATTTGTTTTTTGAAAGATGAAAGGAGAAGCGAGTGAAGGAAACCATAGCTCTCCAAAACCAGTACATTTCATATAAATGTACAGGGTTTTAAGGAACCATTTGCTGAAGTTATGTCTCAACTTCTTTCTAAAAAAGCAGTGGACACACCAATAGAGCCAATAATGGGCAGCTTGCAAAGGCTGTTGCTTTCCGCATCAGTGACACCAAACTGTGTCTCCTTCCTGACTGAAGCCCTTGTCTCACTAACTAGAAATTCACAGTAACAAAATTTTAGCAGTTTGTGGTACAGGCAGGACTACTCTCTCTCTCTAATACACAGTGGCAAAACTTAGTAAAGCTAAGTTACCGAGTTGTGCCCTCTGGTTTTTGTTAGCATAATATCAGGTGAACTATCTGTTCTTGACTTGAAGTGTGCCAACTTGCATTATGAGTAACAGGTATTTGCACAGATGTAAATTTTTGAAATGCAAAAAATTCAATAGCATACAACACATTCATTTTTTGAACTATCCTGAAATTTGTGAAGACAATACAGGTTCAGCCCTTCTTTTATAACCTGAATGATTCAATTCCTAATAATGTATTTCCATTTATTTAAATTTCTGTGTTTGGTTTTGTTACCTCACATATCTTTAGCCCCAAAAAATACAATTTGGGGTTTTTAAAGACAGAATTGAAACTTGTGCTTCTATGTAATCTCTAGAAAAAGACTATCCAGTTAGTCTTTTTTAAAGTTACAACTTTCAGGAGACTGTACTAGATGCATTACAATAACTACTGTTGTATCAGAGTGAATAAGTGGAATTTACCATTATAAATATAATATGAAAAAAAAAGTCCCTGCAGAATAAATACAAATTCAGATCTAGCACAAAATTTTATAACTTTTTTTTGCAGTGGCCATTTACCCTGAATGACAACATACAGTTTGGAAATGAACTTGGGTTTTTCATCCAGATAAATACACACTGGAAGTTGTAGAATAGACTACATTTCAAGACTATTAGAATGAAATGGCTACACATGTTACCTGAATATTAGTAACATCTATATCTGACTTCTGACTAGTGGTCTAACATTTCTGTGAAAGAAATTCTAAGAAAACTGAATGGAAACACATTTTCAGTCTTTACAGTCATCCTTGCAAATATTGAAATATTTTTAAAAATATTTTCCTTCTTCATTCCAAGAAACATTATCCCCTTAGATACAACAATTCCATGTGGAACTGGCATGAATTCTTGATCTTGGCCATGTTAAATCATACTTCTGAAAAATCATTATATGTGTCTTTGAAAAAAATCAAGTTTTTCACTCTGAGCTAAATAATGCTCAATCAAAGTAAGTAACAGAAGTTATTTGGGACTGCATTTACAGAATAGGGTGATTAAGTGCTTTAATTATTAGTCAGTATGTAATCTATACCAGTTCTGTTTAGAGCTGAGTGCTCTCCTCATACCACACAAATTTTAACAGGTACAACATGTCCTGACTAGGAGAGCTGGGTGTCAAAGATGAGAGGAATTTCTTTATGAAACGCTCTTGTTTGTATGATCATTTCCATGAGTGTGCCATAATACAGTATTGTCAGCATGACTCGGCATAAATAGTCAGGGAGTGTGGGGAAATAGCTATTAACATCCATGCACAGCTTACACATTTTTCTTTAACCAGTTTTGACTGTGTGGACACGTTTTACCAGCCTTGATTGTGTGTCACTTTTGTTTGAACATAATTTTAAAATTTATTGCAATACCTGACGATTGAGCTAGTATTTTTTGGTAGATATTAACACTGTGTTAATGATGAACTTACATTATGAGTATTTTTAATGCTTGCCACAATTTTAAGATGTGGTATGTTAAGTCTTTCAGTCTTGTGAGAATTCCATGGAATTCAACCAATGGCAGAAAAATGAAGGTAGTGTGTGTATTATTTTCATGCCAATCCCATGGAGAGAGAAAGAACTCATTTACACACACAAACACACACACACAAGAGAGAGATGTGAAGGTGAAAACAACTGTAACCAAATTTTCATATAATAGATGAAATAATTGGACAAAATGTTATCCCTTTACTGTCTTTAAAAATGGAAATACAAAACCACTCAAAAAATAAAAATAATCAAACCTTAGTTCAACAGTTGATTTTGTATTGTGCTAAAATATGATTTAAATTTAAATGAAATTGTCTGGCATCTAAGGGAGAGGATTTATGACTTTAGCTGAGACCAAAGAAAGGATCTTCATGTGGCAGTGAGTTTCAGGAAAAGAAATGTGTGTGTAGTCATAGGAATTTTGAGCTAGAACAGTGTTTCATGTCTCATGAGGAGCATGCACAGACGTTGCCTGCGGGCACCATTCCTGCTCAGGGTGGTTCCACCATCCAAGTTGCACAGACCAGGTAAGTACCAGTGAGTGTTCAGGCAAATATGTTTAAAAGATTCTTTTCCCAAAAATAGACATGTAAGAATCACAGAAAGAAATTGAATGTGTTATTGGTACCTCTCAGACATTTTGCAAACGGCCTATATTTAAAATATTTTCAGTACAAAGTTAAACCTGTTTACAATGAACAGAGTACAGTTAAGACTTTGTGGATATATGATTTAAGTCAGTTTGCAGGATTTATTTCAGTTTTAAATCATAATGACAGTAAGCTCTGGGAACACACGAAACTCAGGCTGGCAATTTCCAACTCCTGCAGTCATCTCCCTCAAAAAGTTACACAGGAGAAAAAGAATTTAATAAAGTATCATTATCAAATCACAAGCTTTTCCAATGTTTTATGAACATATAGAAACTAGAAAAATAATTATTTATATGTGCAACAAAATAATTAGGTTTCCAAGTGAAATATTAGAAGAGTACTGTAAATTTTAGTGTCCAACTAGACCTTGGTGCCTAACACTGTGTCTTTCACACTGGCCGTGTTCACAGGTATAGCAAACATAGGAACTTTGTCAACTTGGTCACATTATTTCTAAGGTTTTCATGGTAACTTTGAAACTAGCAAACAACCAGCAAACTGATCCTCACATTTAAGCAATCTTAGTTTCATTTTGAACAAGTATTTCAGTATAGCTGATCCACAGACTTTGAATACTTAAACACTTAACATTTTCAGAATTGTTCTGTAAATCATAGTTGTTTCAATCCAGAATGTATTGTAATATCTTGGTTTTGTATGAATTGTGGTCCTTTTTCAGCATGTTTAACTTCAGCATCAGTCACTGATAGGTTTAGAAATCTATGTGTGCACTGACTTCATTCTGGGCACACCAGAGCTGATCTTCAAGCACTCATTTCTCAGGCCAAGGAGACAGCAGACCTTTGGTGCTGTAACAACTCTGCCTGGGCTGTTTTGATAAAGGTGATATCTGAACAATTCTTCTGCTACTGCTCCTGATTATTAAAACTTTTTAATAGTTTTTCCTGGACTCAAGCTTTCACCCCTTATTTCTGTATAATATGCTACCTCAGACACCATGAGAAAATCTAGGTAATTCACTGACTTTTGTTTTTACAATTAGAAATAATCTTTCAGTAGGATTCATTGCAATTATTAATGTTATATTAACGTTATATAATTTCTATTAAATTACAGAATTTGAAACTAAGCCAAAATTGTGGAGTATTCAGCATGAAATATAAACCCTTTGTCTTTTTTGTTAGAAAATAGTAAGGTGTTTTGAAAAGAAATATTGGTGAAAAGACCAAGGGCAGTTTGATGGTTAAACATCAATAATTTTTAATTTACTTTCAAATTAATATAGTGGAAAAATGTACCAGCTTGGCTTGCAATTTAAAATTTCTGATAGAAATGCGTAATCCTAAACTGAAAGCAATAAAATAATCAACAACATTTTATATATATATAATTTGTAATTATATATAATTATAATCATTTGCTCACTTTATTTACTCACAAACAGAACAAAAGTCCCAAGTACTTGCAATATTATGTAGAATCTTTGAAAATATATTCAGTTATAAAATGTGCTATTTGTTACAACTTTGAAAATTCCAACCTAAGAAAGTTTTATAATTTCCTCTTTGCCAAAGACTCTTTCATGAAAGGAGATCTAAGCACCACATCTTATTTGCAATAATTGCCACTTATAGGGTTTATCTTTGTAGATCTTTCTAGATTTAACATTATATGACTCAGAAAAAAGATCCACAGAGGTAGCTGCTATTTTTACTGTTCTAGGAAACAGTTGTTTAATTTAAGGACACAATACGTAGATAATCGTGGGGGTTTTTTTGCTGTTTGTGCAGTAAAAATCTGACGAACTAAGTAAAAAGAATTAAAAATCAGGGGTTTTACGGTGTGTTACTTCAAATTTTGGATTTATTATGACTAGGCAAAAGACCTGTTACTCCAAAATAGTAATAAGAACTACTAAAATGCTGTCACAGTAATTTCCTTCTGCTATGATTCTCTCTAAATTGTATTAAAAATAGAGAAAAGCAATTATATAAGAGCAATCATGATGCGATTATTTTCTTCTCAGTTGAAAAACAGATTTATAATAAATGATTTAATGCTTGACTACATAATTTAGATCTTACATTCTTTGTTTCCAATTAAAAGTGTATGCAGGAAGAGGACAACTCAGGCAAAAATGTTTAAAAAATATACAATAGCCTCCTTTGAGGGAATAATGTTGATATTATCATTTAACATGTATTCAAAGGAATTACTTTCTTCTTAGAAAAAAATATAGCACTCAGTTACAGAAAATGCAAGGATTTGTATATATTTTTAAATCTACCAATGATTTTAATATACATACATGTATACTGTCTGTGTATGTACAGGTGGGGCATTAAGTTTTACTTGGACCAAAACAGAAAAATATTCTTTGTGGGTTGAGCACAAGAGTAGGTTACTGACATTTTAAGACAGTTGAAGACCTAGAGATAGTACTTGAATATTTCATTTTAGAGCCTGCCAAAATTTCTCTTAGTTCCAGATGCCAGACCTACATTTACAAAAAAATTTAAATACGTATTATATAGATGTGAATACCATAGACAACTTTCTGTTTGCTTTGAAGTCCAGCTTCTGCTGTATGTAAAACAAATCTATTCCTTGTTATTCTCTGAGGCACCATCCCACAAACAGCAAGAGATGTTTCTGGCAGATTTATTGTGATTGATCCTTCACTAGGAATGAAAGTGGAGCATCTGAATTAATAACTCTTCCCTGCTGCTTCTGCTAGTTACTTTTATGATGGAAATTGATAACATGAATGTTACATGCATTTTGACCATCTGAAATGTGCCCAATGGTTTCCTGGTGATTGTAACTCTAGTGAGAAAAAAGGCATGACTACTAACATGAGAACTTCACACAAATACACCAAATTTCCATAACTCCAGAAATCTAGGAGGGTGATCTTCCTTGCTAGTCTGATGCCTGAAAGGCTTCCTTGGAAATAAGCCATGAGCTTTATTTATGAAAAACAGGCAAAACAGCAACTTTGAGAAAGATGAACACTATTTCACCTCTGATTATAAGAGACAGCAAATATTAATGAATGGATACTTTCTTGAAATGCCTTTTATTTTGTTTTTCACAGAGTGTACTTAAAAAAATAAATTGTAATAAATAATAAGCATGTATTTGCAAGTTTATGTTATTGTTTTAGCATCTGCTGATTTTATTTTCTGTTCCTTATTGCCCTAATACACTAATAAAAGTATACCTCTGGAAAGGCTGTCTCAGGATTGGTTTATAATGATTAATGTTTTAGGCACTGCTTGCTTTTGTTCATCATTTCCTGCCAGGCACCTGAGTACCGAAAATAGCAAGTCACCTCTAAAGATGTGCCAAGTGACCATAGCTAATTTGAGAACCCTGTGTCATTTTCAGGTCTGTGAACACCACAAATTTCAGCTCCCATGGATATTTTAAAAAGGGATCAGCCCAGTAAAGACACCAAATTATACTCAGAATCCTCATAATTAAACATCATCAGGGTTAAACATGTATAGTACATATTTTTATTAATAAAATATTACAGAAATATCAGAAATTTATGTAATCTTCTGAGGAAGAGTGGTATTTTGGTGCACTGCAAATTCTCAGACACAGTTTGTACTCTTCTGACGAAAAAAAGGCACTTGAAAAATGACTTCTTACTAAGTTTTAAGTCATACACTACAGATTTGGGGTACCTGCTTTCAACATTTTAGGATTGAGCTATCATTTATATGCATTTTACTCTAGTAAAATATTGTGTAAAACCCACATTTGCTCGATATTTGAATAACAAAAAAGAATGAAGATAAAATTGATATTTAGAAGAAGTGCTGAAATTAAAAAAATTAGATTATGAGACCTCAGGAAAGAAGAAACAAAGTGTTTCAGTAATTGTTTTGTTCCTTTGAGTCTTGGATTATAGTTTTTCCTCTGCTTTTTACTGATTTGCTCCTTAACTTGAGGCGATTAAAACATAGTGGGCAGAAATAATTTAAATCTTATCTAAGAGGAGGACTCTTTTTTTCCACAGCAGTCGTTTCTCAGACTAGCTGGTACTTCCATGTTCCAATTTAAGCAACTAATTATTTCATTGCTAGTGCATTTGCAGGAAAACACTTTTTTAAGCCAGAGAATGTAGTAGGAGTTTATATCTTCCCCGTGGTTTATATTTGCTCTGCAGATTTAAAGTATCACATAAAAATATATGCCTATTTTAAACAAGAAGTTATTTATACTGCACAATGACTTAAAACATGGATTTAACATTATGGAGTTCCTGTATTTGAAAGTCTACCAAAGGGCAAAAATACTTTTGAATCCATAAGATTATGTTACCTTTTTTAAGAACAAAAATTACATTCTTATATTTCAAGCAGTGGCAGGATATTTTTATTACATTTCACTTACTAAATTCTCCAATGAGTATTTTAGGATTACAGCAAAATTACAGAAAATTTCTAAAGACTGAAGATTTGACTGATGTTGATTTAAACTGGTGACAACAAACCAAACTTGAGTCCCTCACACAGGTCACAAGAAGCCTTGTGCCCTTTCAGGGCTGAGGCTCTTGTGCCACTTCCACGGTGCAGAGTAACCTCTTCAACCTGCAGGCTCTTGGTTAACCAGGGCACAAGGGGAAAGGAGATCTCCAGATTTCCTCTCTCTCAGTTACCAGTAGCAAACAAGCCCAAGGAATGAGCTCTCAGGCTAAAGTGGGACAATTTCAACTCTACTTGGGCCTGACTGCAGACACTCTAGTTTCTTTAACTATTAATGAAAAGGCATACTCTTTCTTTGTGTAAATAAGAATTTAAAATGACTAGGTCTAGTCCTGCAAATTGCTCTTTTGTTTGGTGTTTTTGTAGAGGCTTTTTGTTAATCAAACCCTGGACACCAAAGGAAAAGCAACTATTTTGTCATCTGAAAAGAATGGGAGTTACTCATCACAGGAAAGAGCCCCAAGGGTGTAATGGAAGGCATGCAATCTCTTACACCCCTGCATGAGGTCATGTGATAGTTTATTACTGACTAACTGAATGAATCTTATGTACAGTTGATGCAAAAAAATATGCTTTAGAGTCACATTTTTCCAAGCTTTCTCAATAAATATATTACCTTTAGCAGGCTGCACAGTTTGGTACTCTTGCAATGGACTCCAGAAAGCCTGAACTGATCCTTAGGTGGATTAATCTGTTTTAATGGGCTTTCATTTAATTTAGCGTCCATAATTTCCACTCTACAGTTAAAAACCAAACTCAAATGAATAAACAAACCACAGGAGAAATACTTAATTCGTCCAGAAAAAAAAAGTGGAAGTTGGTTTTGTGGGTTGTTTTCCTTTTTTTTTAATGCACCAAATACCATAAAAAGGAACTCTTCCATGCTATGAGCTGAAATATTTACAGTATATTCAGGATGAGATATTAGTGACATTCTTTTATTTCTTCAGTGGAATTTGATTTGGGTTTGGAAGACCTCATTTCATGATGAATTGTATCTCAGCAAAATAAAAGTTTATTTTGTCCATATTCATCTCCTTTGTAAATTGGTGTCTGAAATAAATATATATTTATTCCATGTAGTAATAAATAACTTATAGCACACATGGTTGAACTGTAATCCCTAGCTGTGTGTATAAGAAGCTTTCAGATAAGTTTTGGATTATTTATTTATCTGTCATGTGTTTAAAGAAACACTTGTACATTGTGTGTCTTTGTGGTGCTTTATTTGATTCTGCTATTTAAAATAAGAGGTTAGATACTGGAACCACTATTCAGACAACCTTTCTTTAGTATTTTGTTCACAGAAGGATTACAAGGTTACTTCTATAAAGAAGTCTAGTTCTTTTTGATAGTTATCTCAATGGACATTAACTACCAGAATGACTGAGCTCATATCTATTTGTAGTAACAACTTAAAACACTGTACATACTTCTCTATTCAGTCAAGGAGTTCTGTGGTTTCTTCTTCATTCATGCTTATCTAACTTATAAAAGAGCTAGTGCTTTGAAATTCTTAAAGAAATCAAACTGTTCTACTGAGAGAAAGAGCTGAATTGACCTCGGCTGAACAAGTGACCCTACAGCTCATTCTTGGAAAAAGAAACTCTTTAGAGAAGGAAAAAATAAGAAACCCATATGCTATGTACTGAGCTCAGCAGACTAAGTGCTATCATGAGCTCAGCTTCATTTAAAGTGGATGAAGCAGATTATGGTTATATCCTTTCCTTAAACCTCTCTAACAAAGGGAACTGGGAGAAAGTGCCTCTTGTAACACCAGTGCTTAGTGGCTTCTTCAGACCCACAACATCAGTCCTGCAATTCTTCAGAAAGAATGAGTTCCTACTACTTTATGAACTGCATCAACAAACTCATCATTTTCTTAGGAAATAGACTGAGTTCAAATTTTTAATTTAATTCCTCAAGATCGTTGCTGCACTCTCGAGTAACAGTTCTCCGCCCTCTGCTGCAACATGAAACCCACTCCAAAGCCACTCCCTCAGCACGTACTGTTTTTCAGTCATGGTGCAACCCTTGTGCTGTGGGAGTTGAGTCCCTTCTTGGAGTTTTTTACATGTTCTCTGTCTCCCATCTGCCAGGGAGCAGAGGGGTGGAGGCAAGGGAGGATCTGTGGCCCTGGACAATGCCACCAGAGAGCTGCCTGTGCTCGAGGCACCCAAGCCCAGGGATATTCTCAAATATACAACATACCTGGGACCTTGGTGCCTGCAAGGGTCAATTTGGCAACCTCACTACTCTCTAGGGATGGTGCAGGTTACTGATAGGTTGTAAAAGCAGGCACTGCAGCAGTGAAATGGCATTTACAGACTTGAGGCTAAGTTCAAAGAGAACTCAAATATCATCATGGATTCAGCTGCTTGTGTGTGCCTGAGGAAAGACTCAGAGAGGGAACTGTATCACAGGCAGGCAAATGCTTTTCTTTAACTCTTCACTTCAGAAAATGAAATTTGGGTTGATTTTTTGAATCCAAGCTTGCTTTTCCCTTGTGCTTTCTTAGCCCTATCAATCTGAATTATTGAAGGGCTTGATGGTTTTAGCTCACCAGGCAAGCTAGGAGAAAAGGTACTAAGAAACACAGATAAAGAGATGCTGAGTGCCACTGTAAGGTGTTTTATGTTAACAAACATCACTAAACCTACCATTTGTCATCTAGGTTACTATAATCACATAAATCATATTTCTAGAGTTATCTTTGATGGCAGTGTTGGAGTCATTAAGTTGTTTCTGAAAAAAAACATGGAAGGGGTTACTGAAACGAAGAGTGGGAGGAAAACAGTGAGGACTACAGCTGTGGTATATATTTTCATGAGTCAGAGTCACTGTGCATGACTTTGGTTGCTAAGCATTTATTGTTTATTTTCCTGCTTTTGAAAGTGAATGAGTCAACAGGCATGTTACTGATTAATTCCTGTCTCTACTTTGCCTGGTGAGAAAAATAGTACCCCTGAGTAAGACACCCTCCTTCCCTACTGTCCTCTCACACTCTGAAAAAGATTAGCTGTAGAATTTGAAAGAGTGTATATCCTTTCGTTGTCACAATGATATGTGCAAGGTAAATACTCATTAGCCATTATTTTCTGAACTAAACCTTCAGTCTCTGGGCCCTGCCCTGGACACTCTTGATTTTAGGGGTTACAGTTTGTGAATTTTAATTCCGTGACAGAGAGCTCTAATGAGATATTACTTGGATAAATTGGAGTTATAATAAACCTCCCTGGCAGACTATGAAAATGTTCTTCAGCGTGAAATACAACATCAAGATTCAAATGGTCAAAGGGAAGATGGTAAGAGCTTATTTCAACGTGAGCTCCATCCATTTATTGTGACTTTTTCCTGAATGTGGCAGTATGTGTTCTTTTACAGTCAAATAAATAACCATCATCAACTGAAAATTAATCTTCCTGAAGCATGTTCATGTAACTCATAGCCCTCTTTAGTGTGTAGTCCCACTAGTTTTCAACTACACTAATAGTTAGCAAGTGATTTTTTCACTTTCTGCTAGATTTCTGAAGTCTTTTTACATAGCTGTGCATATGAGTAATGTGTATCCAGGAATATAAATCAGACACTTGCAAAATCAATATCACTTATCTGACTCCGACTCCTGTGCTCTTTGCAGACATTTAGAATTCAGGCTAAAAATGCCAGGTTTCAATTAACTAGAAACAGTTTATCTTAATTATGTGAGGTACCATTCTAACAACAAATAAATAATCTCAGCACAGAGGGCGAATTTTGTGAAATGCTAATGGCCATCTAAAACCATTTTGTAAAACAAAGGGAGACTGGGAATTTGAGTCTTGGAGCAATAATTTTTGCTACTTCTTTATTCTAACAATTCCTGGTGTTATCAAAAATTGGTAAAAATGAAAAGTCCTTAACACTGATGTAGCATTAAGAAGGAGTCATTCTTTATTCATCTGGATGCACGAGGGGATATCTCCTCTGAAGTATGTGCATGTTGAGTACAAAAAACCTTATGCTCACATACTATGTTTTACATACATCGTCATTGATTTTCAAAGAATAAACACACATGTGATAACAATTTTCCTGAAATAGTTAGCATATATTCCCTCCCCTTTATGGATATGTTCTTTTGTCCTGGGGGTCTCTTTGGTGGTCCCTGGTGGTGGCCAACCTCAAAGTCATACCTGACCACCTGGTGAACTGGTAAAAGTTGACATAACTGGGCTGGTTGATTTCCAGTTCTTCTTCCTGCTGAATAACCATTGTGCATTTCCATCCATAGGCCAGTGGTTTTTTAAAGAATAAGCATTTTATGAACCCTCTAGGAGCAAATGATTTTTCAACATTGTCACTGTGGAAAAAAGTGAAAAACTAGATCATATCTCTGTATTCTCTCAAACCCCATCAAAATA
This sequence comes from Notiomystis cincta, assembly GCA_013398075.1. NCBI lineage: Eukaryota > Metazoa > Chordata > Aves > Passeriformes > Notiomystidae > Notiomystis > Notiomystis cincta. Next base: position 28,898 of record VZRX01014984.1, read on the forward strand.
AGGATCATTTTAATTTCCATCAATATTCAGTAAATACTTAATAAAAGTATTTTTAAGGTCAAAACTCCCTTTACTTCAACTATATTGAGCAGAGTATGAATATTAACTGTAAATAATCCATCCAGCAACCCAAAAGCTTCTGGCTTGCTCTCTTTGGATACTCCAATATTCACAGAGATAAAAGGGCACAACTGATAAGACTAAAACAAATTTTCTACCTTCCAGGCTGTCAATAAGATAGATTTCTTTTTTTCTGATCTTTTCTCTCAAGTTCCTCTCCCAAAACAATGTTTGAAGAGATTTTTGTAAGATTAAGAAAAGGGGAAAAGTCACATTTAATGTCAGCCAAAGCCATTGAAACTATACCTTTACATTTGTATGAACAGAGAGACATTAATCAGCTTCATTTTACTAAAGACTGTGGATAAATTCCCTGGCTTATTCATTATTATTTCTCTCTTTTTTGAACTCCTAGAACAGTTCACAGAGATCCTGGTCCTGAGTTGCCTGTTCCAGGGATGAAATGTAGCCAGAAGTATACCCTGCAGGTGAAGGTCTTATACAGGCTTACACTTAGTAAATACTCTCCAACATGTCATTCTGAGCTTATTTAAGAACCTGTTGTGCTAGAATTCAGAGAAAAAGAAAAATTTTTCATTTTTCACTCCAAAGAAGGCCCAACTCACCTTGTAAAGCTCCATTGATAGAAATCGAAGAAAAGATGGAGATGGAAAACCTGCTGAATCAAAACTGCCACTAATCCAACTGGAAGACAGCGTAGCACTTGTGTCCCTGAAGGAATTGAAATTATGCAAGACATTCAGGTATCAAAACAGAAGGCTATGGTGCCATTTTAGAGCATTTTCTATCTTCCATAATTTGATGCAGGATCTGCAGAAAATCCATGTAATTCTTGAGAAGCATCTGGATACATGTGTTTGTTCGTATACTTCCTGCATTCTGATGTTTACATAGGCACTAGGAGCTGTGAATTACTCTTGGTTGGCAGGTAAAATAATAGAAGAGATCTTACATCTTGAGGTTCATAACATGATATTGGTACTAAAAGTTGAAATTAATTAAAACAATAAGTTCCTTCTTATAGATGTCATGCCTTAAATCACCTGGGGCACTAATATCCATCTGGATGTAACTGGGCATTTGTTATTCCCTTTCTGAAGGAATTCTGAGCAGAATGAATGAGAAATCCTTCATCTTTTCTGAGAAAGAATTTTGGGCACATTTGCTTCTCCTTATAATGCTTATCCTCATTCCTAATTTCCCTTTTACTTTCTCTTCCTCACTTTTAATTTTCTTTTCTAATTTTTAATTTCCTTGCCTTCTGTTAGAAATAACTTGCTTGCATACCTAACAATTCATTTTCACAGCATCTCTTGGAGATTAAGAGTGAAAAGACAGCTAAAAAAATGTTTTGGGAATTCTGATATTGGTACAAATGTGACAGGCCTTTGAGAAGTTGACAATGTGTAAAGTCTATTTTTTCTCACTAGCAAGGCTGTATGGTAAATCAGAAAAAAAAAACCAAAACAACAAAACCCCAAATACACACAAAAACCCCAAATCAAAAACAACAGAGCTACATCTAATTCTTTCTCTATGCATGTAATTTTATCATGTTTTGTCTTTAAGAAAATAAGATTAACCTCAAACAACAGTATAGACAATAGCTTGAAACACACTTTAAATGCTCATTACTCTTTTCTAAGTAAAAAGCCTTATTAATAGTATTGAAAAACCCATTGAATAAGTTGTTTTCATCTGAAAAAAATCTCAGTTTAAGGAAAAAAAAAGGAATTAAATATGTGCTTACTGATTTTAAAGTACCTTTTTACACATCATATATATATCTATCTTTTTAAAACACACACAGTATGTCAAATGTCAGTTTCTTGCAATGGAATGAAGCACAGTAATCATATGTACTCAAAACCTGAAAATTCCTTAAAATTTATGGTCACAGACATATGTCACTCTAAATCCCATTTACTTTACCTAAATATGATACTTATTTTAGCAGTACCCTAATTATTTATGTGTGCTGATTTATTAATTGGTCTACAAAGGTATTATAGCTCTCAGTTTCTGGGATTGTGAATATAGTGTGCTTGCATACACGAAAGTCTTGCATGGCCTTTACTCCACAGTATATAACCAACCAGTCCTTGTTCTTGCAATAAATCACTTCAACAACTGACATTTGTTATAATTAACACAATTTGTCATCTCTCTTTGACAAAGCAGCTCTGCAGTCATCACAGTGTCATGGGCTCCAAACTCCTTAGCAAAAGCCAAGAGAGAGATATGTTTCATTGTTTTGCAGAACCTACACATTTATAAATGGAATGGAAAACACAGTTTGAAGTGCTTAGGTAACCCTGAGAAACTCAAAATATTAACTTTACAAGAGATAAAACTGTAATCAATTCTAATTTTCCAGTCCTGCATGTAATAACTTCTGTTGATATAAACTGAAACTAAAAGAAAATATGTACTAATAATAAATCCTTTCATCTTAATATCTGCAAATATTTCAGTTACTATTACTAAGTTTAAACTAACTGTTATAAAGTTTTTAATCCAGAGACTTTAATTATTCTGCTGTAAAACCAGAAATAGAATCAGGCTAAAATAAGACATAAAATGAAAGCATGTACACTTAGAAAAAGCATCCTAAATGCAATATCTGTAAATTTTGCTTATTAATATGGCATGTATATTTTTTCAGTCCCCATGGAAAAGTGAAAAACAAGAAAGAAGACATGGTGCTTCAGATGTCTATGATTTATAAAATAGTATAACAGACAATAAAATTTTGTGAAAGAGGAGGAATTAATCCATATTTGAAAACAAATTAAAACCACAAAAACCCTATTCAAAGAAGATGCAGAGAATCTAAGGAAAAAGAAGAGTCATCTCAGCTATATTTGGATAAATCTTGATTTGCTTTCTTCTTTTGGGAAACAAACAAACAAACAAACAAAAGAAATAAAGATCTCAGAAAGTCACTCAGGACAAACCATTTCTGGAAGGGAAAATTAGCAGGGAAGTCCCACAAATTCCTTTCCACATTTTCCCCAAGCCAATGGCACAACTAAAAAATAATATTAGTGCTAAGAATAGTTTATTTCCTTCTTTGGGAACTGAAATTCCCCTTTTAAACCCTTTATCTCATCCTGAAAGAGAAAAGAAATATTAAACTGGTCATAAAGTCTCTGTTCACATACAGGCCTTTGTACACTCCTCTCAAGAGATCTAAAAGGGCCTTAAGTACAGATGACAATCAGATTCATGTGGCTTGAATATGTGGAAAAAAAATACCAACTTCAGCCAATATAGAATCTGTTTAGAGGAATTCTCTACAGTATCATGCTGTTTTTTATTGGAAAAAAAAATGATACAAATGTTCCAAATTTTATGATAGTTGTATATTTCAGGTTATTTCTTTTAAAATCTGTGCTGCTAAAAGCTTGGGATTAGGCATGAAACCCAGCCTTCATTAAATAGGCCAAGTTGACCAAGTTTGTACCTTTTTTGTTATAAAAAACCCCAAAGTTTAAAAATTTATGCCATGAATGATGGCAAAAATAAATCGCAAAATCATCAGGCAAATCTTGATCATGAGTAGTTTTAAAATAATTTATGTAATACAAACCAAACCAATGATTTATGAAGATCTAATTAATTTTTTTCAGTGGCTTGTGGTTCTCAATACTCTTACTACCCCAGGATAGGAAGACTCATTGTTTGTTGCAGGACCCAAAATAACAAGACTAGCTTAATAACACCACAGGGAAGATTTAGCAAAATATATGTACAGAGAAAACAGTGCATATGTATGGCAACCTCTTTGTTATCCCAGAGTGTTCATTAAAACTAATGTGAGGAAAATGTCATCCCACACAGGCAACCTGTATTTCTGATTTATCAGTCATTTACTTTCATTTACGCTGGATTGATTATTCTTAGGCTTCATTGATTATTGAGAGTGAACTCATTTAAATTATTTTCCTAATACCACCATATGGCTAATAAATGCTATACTGCAAAGGAGACAATATTTCTTACGTGCTTTAGCCCACCACCAGTACCAAGAAACAGGACTCCTCATTTTAAAGCTGAAAGAATGTTTCTCCTGAAGCATACAGAAAAGAAAAAAAAAAAAAAA